>JASDQU010738917.1:186469-200420 GCA_032191745.1 Picea mariana
ACTTTGGAAGTTGTTGACAGGTCTATTCAATCTGGAGATGGAAGCCACCGTGATTCTATGTGATAACTAGAGTTGCATAAAGTTGACAAAGAACCCCGTGTTCCATGATAAGTCGAAGCACATAGAAATCCAGTATCACTACATTCGTGATATGGTGTAGAGAGAAGTTGTAAAGCTTTAATATGTTGGCACAAATGAGTAGGTTGCAGATGCGTTGACCAAGCCTCTTTCTCATGTAAAGTTTGAATACTTTCGAGACAAGCTTGGTATAGTCATAAAGGACCTCCCTCTAAAGGGGGAGTGATGTTGATGATACTATGGTATCCTGACCAACAACGGGTAGCTCATTTAGGATTTTATACCCTAGGGGACTGATCATCCCTGGATAGATCCCGAAGGTATGATAAGGACGGTCTATTAGAGTACCTGTGCATGTATATGCCAGTTGTGTTCAATAGTGGTAGCTCCGTTAGGATTTTGTATCCTAGGGAATCTTATGATTCCTGGGCAGATCCCAAAGGTCCGGTAAGGATGATCTATCAGAGTACCACATGGTAGCTCCGTTAGGATTTTACATCCTAGGGAATTTTTTTATTCCTGGGCAGATCCCTAAGGTCTGGTAAAGATGGTCTGTCAGAGTACCACCAAATTTTGTTGTTGCACCTGCCTCATTCTATTGCTGTATGATTATGATGTTGTTATCTTAGCCTCGTGCTACTGATGTTGTTATATCACCCTCGTGTTGATGATGTTGTTGTATCAGCCTCGTGTTGTTGTTGATGATGATGTATCAACCTCGTGTTGTTGTTGATGATGTTGTACTAACCTCATGCCATTAATGATGGTGATGATGATATTTTTGCCTTAGTTTTATGCTAATTGTTGTTGATGCATATGATGATGATGCTACTCTAGCTCCATGCTATGAAAGATGATGTTATTGATGATGAGAAAAACTTCCGATGATTTATAGATGTTCCAGTCAGTGTTCCAGATGCCGATGATGTTGTTTCCCTCTCTCTCTCTCTTTTGATGATGTTGTAGAATACCCTTCTTGTTAAGTGGGAGTGTTGAAATATTGTAACTACGGAGAATATTCTAATTATAATTGAGTTATTTTTATATAGACCAAATCCCCTTTTGTGGATTGATCATGTCAAACTTTATATAAGACCAAATTCCCTTTTCTGGATTGGTCAAACCATAGTTATATGGTGTTGTTTGTAAAATCGGCCCTTAGGGCTAATTAAAGTGGTTGTAACCACTAGTTGAAGAAGTCGGCTCAGCTTGGTGAAAAGACACAACCCTAGCACCTCCTAGCTAGTATAAATAAGTGAGGATGGCGCCTCACTTATTCACTCAACAAGTGTGCATCTTTTGGAGGTAGTTGCAGTTGCAAGAAGAAGGAGAGAGAGGCACATTGCTCAGTCTTGGATATTCTTGGTGGTTTGGATTTTTATCTTGGCATTGTATTGGAAATCTATATCAAGGAAGTTTTTGTTGGGTTTTCTCCCCCATGAGGGTTTCCAAGGATAAAATGTTATGTACCTTATGATTATGTTTCTCTCAATGATCTTGCTTATGTTATTATTGTCTAGTAAATTGAAAAGAACTTAATAGCAACTCTAAATTTAACAATTTTGTTACATAAGTCCTCAAAAAAATCATTGAAAACCCCTTTTATTGAGATATTTTCTAACAATTGATGTATTTATTTGAATATATGCAGGGAAATATTGTATCTATTAGTGATCCATCTTCATCAGATATGGAGGAATCGATGGATGAAGGTAAAGATGAGGGAGGAATGAGTCAAATCCCTCATCTGGGGGAAAATGTTGAAACTCCTTTTAATTCACCAAAATTTGATACTTCTGTTGATCAAATTTCAAACCCATTATATGAAAAGACACTAGATGTTGTTGTTGAAGAGAATCATATATTTGATAGTATTAGCACCATTCCTTGTTTCAAGCAAATTTCAAAGGCTTTGTATGACAAGACACCAAACACCATCGCTGAAGAAAATGAGAAATTTCATATTGGCGACCGTATTCAGTGTTCTTATGGGCAATTTTCTAGGCCAATATTTGATATGACACCGAACATTGTTTCTTTAGGCCCACCAACTTTTGATAAGACTCCTATGGAATTAGATGACCCATTTGATTTTTCAGTGAACTTGCATCCATCGTATAAATGTGTTGAAGATCCAATAAAAATTGTTCTTCATGGGAAAGAAACAACTTTGTTTATTGAAGATAATCGCAAAGATGGAGAGGACAAAATTCTGGACAGGTCAGAAGTGTGGTAAATGAGGGTTATATTAAAGAATCTTCTATGCCAAAAAATACAAAAACGTGCACAAATACACGCAACAAGGGTCGCAAAAGGACCTTTCTCACCCCAGATGAAGCAAAGGGTGGGAAATCTAATTATCGTCACCCATCATTCTATTCACAATCTATTTCTCGGACAAGTAGGCCACGCACATGCACTATAAGAAAAAATAGGTGTGAACTCTTCTCGTTGATACTTTATAATATCTATCTGGTTGTTCACATTTAAATATATTGTTTTATGTTGATGGATTATAATATTTATAATATGTTTAAAATGAATTTACTTTCTTTGTATTCAAGTATGCTTTATGTTTCTTTGGCAGGTAACACTTGCAACAACCACACTAATATCATCATATCTTCTTTTAGGGAATCCTACAAAGAAAGTTTAGGGATGATGTTCCATCCTTCAGATTTGGAGGTCTTGATTGGCTTTTCCCGGAAGTTGCTAACATTGATAGTCTTCTCTACCATGATGAGATTACATAGTATACAGATCAGTACCCTAAGAACTTTAGATATGATATTGCATTGGGTAGAGAGGATAAGAACAAAAGAGGGGGCAAGATGCATGTGCAAGAGAAGATTAAGGACTACAATGATGAAAGTTTTGAGCTTTTGGATAAGGGAGCTCATATCTACTTATGTGGATTGAAGGGCATGATGCCTGAAATTCAATATACCTTAAAAATAGTTACAGAAGAGAGAGGATAAAGTTGGGATGAGAGATTTTCATAGCTTAAGAAGAATAAGCAGTGGCATGTAGAATTTTATTAGTCATTTTGTAGAGCTTAACTTCATCCTCATGGGGCAATCTCCATTAATCCTTGACCAAATTGATAGTGATTACTTTTTGTCTATTTGATAATATCAATCTAAGATTCTATAGTCATGTAATCGATTATAGATGAGTATAATATTTGTAAAACCAACATGTTATGGATTTTATGTTGTTGAAATGTTTCTTCTTTTAATCATTACATGGAGGAATCTATAAAACTTGCATAGATCCTTGGAATTGATACCATACATTTTTTTCCTGTAGACTCCCACAGGATGTTAATATGGGAGTCCCACAGGTCGTAAATCACACAGGGAATACAATAAGTTTAATTGCATATTTATATGTTTTTGCTATTTGCATATGCATATGGCTTTGAAGATTTTATCTTGTAATTGATATTGATAATTGGATTTAAATTACATCAAGCACCATAGAGTGCTAATCTTACACCTATGCTTTGTCAACCTTTATGATATTATGATCGAATCCACCCAAAACTTGACCCGCACGAATTGATGATATCTATCCATCCACCCTCAAAATTAAAAATACATTTTCCTAACCCGATACTCATATTAACAATTGCAAAATATCAAAAAATTTGATAGATTGTTAACCCTACTACATGACCTATCATTGTTTTCTATATGCATATAATGTTGAACTCAACATGCAAGAACCTTCTATTGACAACTAGAAACAATCATTATAGATGTTGCCTACTGGTTTTGGTTGGGGGCCAACCCCAAACAACGATGATGACCCACAACATGATCATAGTTCTAGAAGTCATAGTTCCATAGGTCATAGTTCCACAAGTTATAGTTCCATACATCATAGTTCATGGGGTCATAGTTTCACAGGTCATAGTTCCTAGGGTCATAGTTCCACATGTCATAGTTCCACCAGTCATAGTTCCATAGGTCATAGTTCCTAGTGTCATAGTTCCACCAGTCATAGTTCCATAGGTCATAGTTCCACCAATCATAGTTCCACAAGTCATAGTTCCACCGGTCATAGTTCCTAGGTCATAGTTTCATAGGTCATAGTTCCATGGGTCACAGTTCCACTGGTCATAGTTCCATTGGTCATAGTTTCATAGGTCATATTTCCACATGTCATAGTTCCATAGGTCATAGTTCCATAGGTAATAGTTCCTAAGCTCATAGTTCCATAGGTCATAGTTCCTAGGGTCATAGTTCCATAGGTCATAGTTCCTAGGGTCACAATTTCACAGGTCATAGTTTCACAGGTCATAGTTCCATAGGTCATAGTTCCAACGATCATAATTCCATAGGTCATAGTTTCATAGGTCATAGTTCCACCGGTCATAGTTCCACAGGTCATAGTTCCATGGGTCATAGTTCCATAGGTCATAGTTCCATAGGTCATAGTTTCTAAGGTCATAGTTCCAAGGGTCATAGTTCCACTCGTCATAGTTCCATAGGTCATAGTTCCACAGGTCATAGTTCCACAGGTCATAGTTCCACAAGTCATAGGTCCTAGGTCATAGTTTCATAGGTCATAGTTCCTAGGGTCATAGTTTCATAGGTCATAGTTCCATAGGTCATAGTTCCACCGGTCATAGTTCCAAGGTCATAGTTTCATATGTCATAGTTCGATCGATCATAGTTCCATAGGTCATAGTTCCACAGGTCATATTTCACTAGGGTCATAGTTTCACAGGTCATAGTTCCACGGGTCATAGTTCCACAGGTCATATTGCTTCAAAATTTATGAGTCACTCATCCAACTCTGTAGTAGGAAGTTATATCCCTTGCAACATAACATTTTTTCTACCATATAGATTCAAAATTGTCTCCAATACCATATGCAACATAGCTTGCTTGATCTCTTGATATTGCTGCCAAAACTTGGTTATTTTTACTTCTCACTTATCAAATTGTGGATGGTTGATTCTTATTCATTCTGCAGGCATTCGAGACAATTATTACAAATTTAAATAAAATTAAGAGGACCAACCCTCTCTGGTAAAAGTAATTGACCATTAGGTCAATGACTTTTACGAGAGAGGCTTGGTACTCTTAATGAATTAAAACTTGGATCAAATGCTTCTGCATCAATGGTTGAAGCATACAAATCAAAATAACCCTCTCTTTGTTGTCTCAAACTTCAAATATATATCAAGGGAAATTACACAAATAAATTCCAATGGCTATGAATGTTATACTTGTCATGAATCATTATAAGAGAATACAACTAGATTACAACTAGATTACAACTAGATTTAGAGAAATATGCATCTAGATACAATATCCCAATGATAAATAGAATAAAGTAGGAATGATGTTACCGAATTTATCATCTCACAACTAGATCATCAACAAAATACAACATGTACATGTCAAGTTATTCCTCTCGATATCAGTTGTGAAAGTAAAAGTCATCATGCCAGAAATTGCTACAAAACCCTAAAAAACTCACCATCCCTCAAAAAAGTGTCATTCTCTATCACTAAGCAATGAAATAACAACTACTTAATAACCATCATCAATATATTCTCCAAGTTCATAATTCATGATGTATTTTGACATATAGAAGTTTAGAACTCATGCAACATGTATATTCTTAAATAACTTTGATGCATTTCCAACCCAACTTCTAAAAGTTGTTCAAACATACACAACATATACATGTCCCCAATACCCACATATGTTTCAACTACAAGGTAACTTTTCACTATCTTCAACATATAAATGGACAGTGTTTTTGGGCCGATCTAGAAGAAAAAATTGAAGCAAATATATCACCCTTCATATTGCTTCAAAAGTTGTGAGTCACTGCTCATTGGAAGTGCCTCTCAATCTAGTTTCTACCAAAAATATAGAACCTTGATCCAACTCTCTAGTGGGAAGTTATGCCCCCTGCAACAGATTTTTTTTTCTATGCTATAGATTCAAAATTGGCTCCAATACCATATGCAACATAACTTGCTTGAATGGGATACATATCATTTGTGCATATAGGCTTCCCAATGGTTCCATAGTAGTACTAATTGAAACCTATACAGGCTTCCCAATGGTGCCCATTGATTTATGTTGTCGTTTTATTACAATATGATTCTTTTTGGACTCTAGAGGCCATTCAGAACCTCAATATTCTTGTAGTTTCACTTAGAACTTTAATTTATGCATCTAAGATATTATATATCATAGTAACTTATAGGTGTACAATGATAATGCATTGTTACTTATATCTCGATCTCCATGTCCATTTTCAAAGCTTTCATTGGAATCCAAATTTAATGATTTCAATGGAACTAAAATTTAAGCTATTGGTATAGTTCTTTGTCCAACAATCACAATTTGCTTTACCTCCTTAAGAATTGCAAAAACAAAAGCAGAGTTCCAAGAGCACCATACAATCAATAAAACCAATAAAGCTACTCCAAACATATTACCAAGTATTGAGCATTCCTATGCACATCTATTTCTATTAGAAATCTTCAATTACATCTCGGATCTAAAAGTCCCCTTCCCTCATCCTTTCATTATTCTTTTATAGATACAAAATATGCAACCAAATTGGTTACAATTCCCTAATTCTAGATGAGAATTGCAAAAATAAAATATTCAAATCCCAAAATCTTAGGGACAAACAAGGAATCACTAATTTTTCTCCAAGTTGTTAGCCAGGTCATTGAAGTTGCACAAATTGTTGCCATTCTTGATTTGAAGGATACTTGCATGAATTCATTCTCATAGAAGCTTTTTCCAGCTCAGTACAAGCTTCATACGTTGGAGAAGTTTGAAATAAATTTCTTAAATTCCATAATAGAAAGAAATATTCTTCTAGAAGGTCAACAATTGTTTGACCTTTTAGTACCCCAGTTGCTCCTTTGAATTTACTTGAATTTTCCCTTGCTGAGATCAAAGGTGGTTGATATTCTTCTATGGAAAGGAAATTACCCTTTTTACCATAGTATTCATGAAGACCCATTTCAACCATATTTTTGTAATGATCTTTCTACCATTGTACATTCTTTTGAACTTGAACACGTTTATGTTGAACATGCTGAAGCAAGCTCCTTTTAGTAAGAACTTTTTCAAAATCCATTATTATACATGTTCTGTCTTTAACTCCAATTTGACTTAATTCCTCTTTTGTCATGGAGTTAACATTTATGATAATCTTATTGGAAGCCCGAGGTTTATCTCCCAATTCTTTTTTGGCCTTTGTAATATCAATTCCAACTTTCTTGACCAAGCTAGGCTCTTCCTCCATATTAATAAAACATTTCCACAACTTATTGACGTTTTCAATAATTTTATCCCAAACTATATGACGTGCTCCCATTAAATAAGATTTTCCAGACAACTTATTCTTTAATGTATCATGTTCCTCCTGTAACTTTTTTTTTGATCCCTGCAACTTCTTAAGCTGTATTTCTTTTTCTTTAACATTTTCTCTCAAAAGATTAATACCAGTTTCATAAGTTGAAACTTTTTTCTTTAGTTGTTCTACCTCAATTTCTTTGGAATTTAAATCAGTTAGAGCTTTGACTAAATCTTCTGAGCTACTTGCTAATGTTCCACTTGAAGGTGATGAGAGAGTGCCCTGTATGAGTGCTTGAACCTATTGCTGTAAAGAACTGTTGTGTTCATTCAAACTTGCAATAACTTCAATCATTCGTTCTTTCTCCTTTTGGATGACCAAAAGTTCTTGGGTTTGTACATGATCCACATCTGACATCTTTAATTTCTTCTTTAAAATAGATATTTCATTATCTTTGTCATTTAGCATCCTCTGAACATGTTCTTCATTTGTATCATCATCTCTCATTTTAACTAATCTTCTCTCTAAACCATCTACTTTCAGTTGTTTCACTTTTGAGCTTGTTTGTTCTTGCTTCAGTTGTTGCTTAACCTGACTATTCATTCTTTGCAATGTTTGCAGGCTAAGAGAAGTCTTCATAATATCCCTTGTGATCATCTCCCCAGTCTGATTATGCAAACCCATTTTTTCTGGTAAGGGAATATCATCAAGATTTAGAGAGAAATTGGTTGCTTTATAGTTTTCATGTCCATGAATGCTTGGATCAGATGATTTTAGTATTTCCAAATTCAACTTTCCTTTTTCATAATCTATTCCAGATAACAATCTTGCTTCTGGATGATCCAGTTTCAATTTTCTGCTCCAAAGTTCTTTAACCTATTCATTCTTGTTTCTTATATCATCAAATTTGGCAAATAAACTCTGTGGTTTAACTTATGTTGTCCCGTCCCTTGGTGGCTTCATAAATATTGATGGAAGAGTATCTATTGAATAAAGAACTTCTTTCTGAATCTTCACCACAGTTCTTGTTTCAAGTTGAGCTTTCTTTTCTAGGTCATCCTCTATATTGATTACTTCAACTTTGGATTTTTTGTCGGATTTCCCTTCCTATGTTTCCAGATCATGCAGTTCTAGATTGAAGATCATATTTAATGTCTTTTCTTGTGGTAGAGGTATGGCAATACATACTTCTTGCATTGATGGCATTGGCACCTCTTTTTGTATCTATCCTTGAAGAAGATTGTGTACCTCCTCCCAAGTATTCAGATTTCTGATCTGCTCTAAATCAATTTTACCTTGATTCTGATATGGTGCAATATCCAGCTCGACCCTTCTGTTGTTAATGACCCCTAAAGGATAATATTACCAAATTTCTTCTTGTTCAAATCCCAGTCCTTGCAACACTGTTTCCACCACTTGTGAAATTGACCTGCTATACAGAATGAAAGGCCCAACCTCCTTTTTGGGTTTAAAATTCGTCTTCTTTTTCCTTGGAATGAAATGAACCTCATCCACATTAATACTTTTCCTTATAAATTCTATAACAAATATCCTCATAGTTAGGAAACTTGGAAGTTTGAAAGGTTTAACTTTTGGACCATATAATATTTAAATAGAAACTATTCTCCTAATTTAGTCTCAAAAGATTCATGTAACAACTTTTTAATCTTAGGAAAAAATCTAGGTGGACCATGTTCATGAAAAAGTGCATAGACTTTAGACATAAATGAATTTATATAAAGAGATAAACGTTCATTTTGAGGCTCACTTCTGATTATATGAGTCCATTTAATAATTGAAGCGAGCTCTTCGACTTCATTTTTAGTTTCCAGGTATAAGTTATGGAAGTCTTCTTGTATTTGAAACATGAGCAAGTAAACTAGGTATGATTGGAAACACAAGGCTCTGTTTAAAGGGAATTTTTTTAGCTATTCATCAATGACTTTGGATATAAGCTCTGTAACATAGAACTCGACCACTACTTGGGTAGAAGGGAAAATTGCTCCGAGAAACCCTAAAATATCATTATCCACAATTTCATCAGAATCATAACCTAGAACATAGCAAATCATACATATCACTTCAGGTACATTTGAGGTAAACATAATGGTTTGATAAATTTCTTGATCAAGAAAGGTTGCAGTATCAGCTTTCATCAGATATCAAACAAAGGACTATCGCTCCTGGACATTTAATTGTGTAAAATTTAGGTCTAGGGTTTCTTCGTTAATAGGCTGACCATCGTTGAATTCAAAAACCCTAAGCATATGAGAAATAGATTGGGCCCTAACATTAAATAATTGAGTCCCATTTTTAGTCACAAAACTTCTGAAAGATGCTACATATCTATGTGCACACAAATGTATGAATTCGAGAAAATTATAAACTTGTGGGATGATATAACGAGCTAGGGTTGAACTCCAGGAGTTAAAAAAGTCATTTAGTTTTACAAATCTATCATGGGCCAATTTATGTAGCTCGAACAAATTGAATGAGACTTTAGGATCGAAAATTTGAGAGTCTTTATCAGCTAAACTTAGTTCGACCTCGGGTAGGGTTTTAGTCTATTTTGTTTTTTTAAGCCTCGACATTTTAAAATCAGGAAAAGGACAAGGTATCTTAGCACTTACCCATGGGCGCCCTTACCCGTGACTTTGGCGGAAAGGGAATTTGTAACAGTGTTGGCGTTTTAGTTGGAAAGTGTTTCTCGTTCCCCTAACAGTGATAGTCGCGAAAACCCATGACGAAATGCAAAGAAAGGGCATGCTTTTTCTTTTACTAATAGGTGAATTAAAGCACTTAAATAATTTATACAACTTTATTTAATTAGCAAAACCGGCGGTTTCCAATAGTGTGTTTGCTTTACATAGTGCAGAGGATGAATGTGGTTTTGGGAGTGGTATCTTATAACGCACTACTGTCTTTCCATCTGACGCGTGGCACAAGCAGTTTTGCTGGATGACATCACACACACAATGGTCTCTTGTTTAAATATTGTGTAACTTTGTTGCGCGTGGACCATTGATTTCACCACTTTTTTTATCAACGCTCTGTATTGCTCGCGCCCTGCCACACAATAGTACAACCCACTATTAGTTTTAACTTTATAAAACTTATATTAAAACGCCTATAATATAAATCCGCCTAATATAAATTACAACTATATTAAATTGTGTCATATTAAAACTAAACTATGTAACATATGACTAATAAAACCTAAGTTAATACACGATGACTAATAAAACCTAAGTTAATACATATGACTAATAAAACCTAAATTAATAATTGTAATCCTAACATTTAACCATAATATAAATGATGTGCCTATGGTCCCTCCTAAATTTTTCACTGGTTTTAGGAAAAATTGGTCGGAAACAATGTACCAAGAAAATGTTACAAACATAAAACATTTAAACTACACAAAAATGAAATTTGTGTAATTCAAGTGATGTTTAAACTTAACAATTATATTAATAATTTTTTTTTTTATCTTATTACCAAGTAATATTTAAATTTAACTTATTTATTTATTTTGAATTTTTTTGCTCTATAATTAAATATTTCCTAAAAAAGATAATAATTTTCTTTTGATACATCAACTTTCACATAGTGCTAAAGTGATTTTTTGTTGTTGTTAAAATAATTAATAGTTTGTGAAACATAAACCTTAAAAGTAACTTATTCTTTTAATTTTTTATATATTAATAAAATATCTTTTATGTGATGATATGTTTTTTACATTAAACCTCAAAGATTATAATTATGGATGTTGTGTGCTATAAGACCTATGGAACTATGATTGGTGGAACTATGACCTAGGAACTATGATTGGTGGAACTATGACCTGTGAAATTATGACCCTAGGAACTATGAACTAGAAACTATGACCTTATGAAACTATGACCTAGGACCTGTGACCTGTGGAACTATGACCCCAAGAACTATGATCGATGGAACTATGACCCTTGGAACTATAACCTATGGAACTATGACCTATGAAACTATGAACCTAGGAACTATGACCTATGGAAATATGACCTGTGGAACTATGACCTATGGAACAATGACCCTAGGAACTGTGACCTATGGAACTATGACCCTAAGAACTATGACCTAGGAACTATGACCCATGGAACTATGACCTGTGGAACTATGACCTATGAAACTATGACCGATGCAACTATGACCGGTGGAACTATGACCGGTGGAACTATGACCTATGAAACTATGACCTAGGAACTATGACCCGTGGAACTATGACCGATGAAACTATGACCTAGGACCTATGACCTATGGAACTATGACTGGTGGAACTATGAACTATGAAACTATGACCTGTGAAACTATGACCCTAGGAACTATGACATGTGGAACTATGACCTGTGAAACTATGACCCGAGGAACTATGAAATATGGAACTATGAACTATGGAACTATGACCTATGGAACTATGACCTATGGAAATATGACCCTAGGAACTATGACCTATGGAACTATGACCTATGCAACTGTAACCCTAGGAACTATGACCTATGCAACTATAACCCTAGGACCCCTAAGTACCCTTTTTAGGGATGAGGTATAAATTTTCACTTTCCCTCAACCATCTCAAATCCTTTTCCCAAGATCGTCATCATCTTTTGCTCGTCAAGAACTTTCCAATGACTGTTACCATGCTCAAATCCGACCTCTGTTTTGGAAGTTATGCCCTTCCGAAGCTCTTCAGGCATCATTGGTCAAAGGCCATGTGGCACCGACATGGTTCCACCTCATTCGTACCATCCCACTTGGCACGAACTCAACCTCGGTTGTCATCCTTTAGCGATGACATGGCCACTGGAGGTGCGGTTAGAGGGAATGTTCCCTGTGCCTTTGCGATTACCAAGCCTTCAACCCTTTGTCCTTCCTGTCCATGTCTAAAACATTCCCAAAGTCCCAGAGTTCCCTAGCACTTATGCATCTACGGTGGATATCAATCCACCGTTAAATCCAACATATGAGATTCGCCCTCCTTCACTGCATAGGCTTAAGGGATTTCAGTGTTCGACACTTCGACGTTGAACGCCCTTTTGTCTACTTGCAAATCCTTCAGAGTCTCGAAACCCCAGAATCCTACCACATGGCTCTATCCTTTGACCCTTTTTGGATCTTGCGTCTTATCACTACAAGTACCCGGAGTTCTGAAATCCTAGACTCCTAGAGCGGGTCCCTCTTGCATACGTGGAGTTCTGCATGGGTGTCCCTACTACCATCTACCACCTAGAAGATACATGGCTATGATGCCAACTTAACACGTGGTACCCAACTCTCCGACCCTATACCATATACGACGAGTCAATAGATCATGTGGCTTAACCACGAGATGACACGCGACAACACTGTCACACAGTCAGACTCCACCATGAACTTTTCCCACGTCGTCTGTTGATGTCACTCCGGCCTTCGGGTAAACTTCACACCTTGCATTTTGAATCGCCCGAAGTGGGGTTTAGCCAGTGAGTCGAATAATGATTGGACAAACCATAATCTTCCATGGTTTGATCCAATGAATGACAAGGATTCGCGGCTCCGCGCCCTCGTGGTCCATGCGGTCTTGGTCATTAGCTCTGGAGGGCAACTGGTTGGGAGGGTCATAAGGTAGAATGACTGCTTGTTGTCGGTCATCCCTTCCCCTTTCCCTATCTTTCCACTAACACTCGATCTAACGGTGAAGAAGGATCCTTAGATCTACAACCCACGTTACTTCACGAGTTCGACATTCGGGGGTTACAATAATTTAACACCCTTTTTCTCCTGGAGTGGGTCAAAGCCGAATGATCGTGGCTGGCATCCGATGGTCATAAAAGGTCCCGAAGGTTCTTAGATTGACGACTGAGAAGGCCTGTCAGAGAACTTGCACAAAGTCTAAAAGAAAAATGGGAAAAATACAAGGAAGATATTCAAAAGATAAACTTTGTGACTTTACCCTTTATCAATGATTTCCTGGTTAAACCAATTCAACAGGTTTAGCTTACTCAAAGGGCAGCAGAGAAAATGCAAAATAGTTTGTCTGTGGTGGATAGTAAAGACTTTAAATTTGAGTTTAATGCCACAATAGAAAGTCCAAAGTTTTTAATTGAATTGTTAAAAACCCATGCACAAATCAAGGAGACATAGACAACATAAGTCCAGCCAAAATAAATATAAGATAAAGCTTCCTCATTCAACAAATGAAAATGAAGCATTAAAGCAGAAGAATGAGAAGAATCTAGACCCTGGACGAGTGTCTAAATTGGATAAGATTTACTTTATTTTGTGATGTAATATATTTCATTTTGGCCTTTCATTTTTAGGTCCAGCTTGTTTCATGGTACCTAGGAAGTAGGATCTCAACCACTTATGGTTAGAGATCAGATTTTGTATAAAAAAGTATCAAAAACATTTCAGAAGGATTTTTTGGCCGAGTATGTAATCACTGATAATTTTGATGATACAATCATTTTCAGAGAAAGAGGATTTCTGATATTTTGTTTAGTGGATCTTGTGTCTT
>JASDQU010738918.1:15181-27683 GCA_032191745.1 Picea mariana
TAGTCAGAGGCATCTATCTCGATCTCAAATGGTTGTTGCAAGTCTGGTAATGTGAGCACTGGTGCAGAGCAGAGGCGATGCTTCAACTCCCTGAACGCATTCTGTTGAGATTCCGACCAAAATAATTTTGCTTTAGCTCCTCCCTTGGTGACTTGACTCAAGGGCCAAGTGATATGAGAGAATCCAAACACAAACCTACGGTAGAAATTGGCAAGACCTAAAAAGTTGCTGAGCTCTGTTAGGGTGGTTGGGGCTGGCCAATCCCAAATGACTTGGATCTTTACTAGATCCACATGCACCCCCCGCTCATCAATAATATATCCCAGATATTGAACCTGGGTCATGCCAAAAGTGCATTTCTCCAAATTGGCACACAACTTGTGTTGTCGCAGTGTTTGGAAGACCTGTCGAATGTGGTGGAGGTGCTCTTCCCAAGTCTAGCTGAAGATCAGAATGTCATCCAAGTACACCACTACAAATGAGTTGGTGAATGGCCANGGATGTCATCCATTAGCCTCATGAAGGTTGTAGGGGAATTTGTCAACCCGAATGGCATGACCAACCATTCAAAAAGGCCCTCCTTGGATTTGAAGGTAGTCTTCCACACATCAGAGGATTTGATTGGTACCTGGTGATACCCCGACTTCAAGTCGATCTTGCTGAAATATTTCACCCCCTTGAGTTGGTCCAGAAGGTCATCAATCTATGGGATTGGGTACCTATTCTGAACAGTGATCTTGTTCAATGCCCGATAGTCAATGCAAAGTCTCCAAGTCCCATCCTTCTTCTGCACCAACATGATCGAGCTCCCATGGGGTGATGAACTCGGCCGGATGTGACCTTTCTGCAACAGCTCCTGAATCTGCCTCTTGATTTCATCATTCTCCATAACAGAGTGTCGATAGATGGGTCCATTGGGCAGCGGTGCACCTGGGGTCAGATCGATGGGGTGCTTGACCTGGCAATGTAGAGGCACCCCTGCAGGGGAGGTGAATATGTCCTCGTACTCCTCCATGACCCTATCCATATGTTTTTTTCATGCAGCTGGGCCCTATCTAGAGGTCATGGCCACAGTCTTCCTCTTTCCCTCAGGGTGGATCATCAGGAAAACAAATTTCTTGGTTTTGGAAATGAGCTTACTGCATTGTTTTGCAGTAACCAAAGAGATGGTGGTAGGCGGTGCTATCTCTGATATCCTGTACAGCTTATTGCCCAAGGTGATAACAACAGCACGAGGCCTAGACTCATACACAGGATGTCACTTCCACAAGTATGGTCGGCCTAATAATACATCAGAAACATCAAGAGGAGCAATGTCACATAATACCTCATCCGTGAAGGGCTTGATGCTGCAGGGAAGGTGACATTGTCGGCTCACGTAGAGGTCTCATCCTTGGTACAACCACCTGATGGTGTATGGTTGTGGGTGTTCTATGGTCGGCAATCCTAGTCGCTTCACGACCTCTACTGAGATGAGGTTCTTCTAACTCTCGTTGTCGACAATGAACTGCAATGGGGAACCCTTCACCCACATCTTGGAATGGAAGAGATGCTCTGCCTCCTCTAGATCTTCTGGTTCCTCCTTCTGGATCTTCGTGGTGGAAACAGTGGCGTTGGGCTCCGCATCGATAATCTGCTTCCCCCTATCATTCCCCTTGTCGGGTTCTGATTCAGAGTCAGAGCATGCATCTGATTCAGAAGCCTTCAACTCGGCTACCAGTGACTGCTTGTCCCGACACTCACTTGTGTTGTGAGTGGAGCTCTTATGGAACTCACACCACTTCCCTGTGTCCTTTTTTGGCTTCGTGGTGTTGTTCTTTGCTTGTGGCTTTAGCGGGTTATCCTGGGCCGCTCTACCTTGGCTTGTTCCTTTGTTCTGCGGTTTGGTGGTACCTTTCCCTTGCTTCTGATTCGCAGACCCAAAGTCTCACTTTTTTTGTTTGAACTTTTTTTCAATCTTGGCAGCATATCGGTATGCCACACCAAGCGAGGAGATGTCGAGGAACTCCATTTCCTCCTGAATGTGTCTGTGCAGACAACTGCGGTACTTTAACACCAAATGTTTCTTTGAATCTTTGATACCCAACTTTGTGTGTAGGGTATGAAACGAATTCGTCATCTCATGCACATCTTGGTCCCTTTGCTGCCGCAGCGTAGTCCATGTATGTATTTGTCCTCATATCTCCCCACAATATAATATTGTTCCTTGATGGCGTCTCAGAAAGAATTCCAAGTGGGAGTGGCTGAGAAAAAAGAGGGTTCCCCCTCTCCCTGTTGCTCCGATTAGGTTTCCCACTAGTCCTTGACATGGGGGGCGGCTTTGAGGAGTGAAAAAATAATCCTTTCTCGGTCGGAAAATTCATGAACCGATAAATATCCTTCTAATAGATTCAACCATCTATCTACGGCATCTGCATCTATTTGGCCCTCAAATATGGGAATGTCAAAGTTTACTTGTACCTTAAAAGGAGTGGCGCCTCTAGAGTGGTTGTTGGATTTCGATGCGCCGCTAGTGGGAATCCGTTGAAGAATTTGGGCAAAGTTGTCCATCATCACGTTCCTTTGTTTCTCGAGGGCCTCCTCGAGCAAAATTTTGATAGGATCTCCTGCTCCCTCATCTTTCTTTTCTTCCCCCATGGGCGGTCATCAGGGTTTGCGAGACTGATCTTGCAAAGGTTCAACCAGATCGAGCCCCAACTCCTTATACCCCGACCTTGTTGGGGACATGCAAAGAAAGATCGAGAACGAGCAGACCGCTCTGATACCACTGATCCCAAGAACATAAATACACATAAACGCAGAGATGCAGTGGAAATAAGACTTCATTTCATTAATAACAAATGACTGAAAAATGCTTACAGACAGAATGGAAATAAACTAGCTAGGACGTTGGTAGCTTATCTCTGAGAAGAGATGTGGCAACTACTGGCCTCTGAACTGCCTGTTACAATGAGGCTCGAAGGCCTATATATTACTGAGAAACAATGGAAAACCATAAACATCCAAAAACCTAACCCTAGGAGATGAAACGCCAGAATATGGGCCCCGTTGGAGTAAATTGGTACATCAATTTCCCGGGGTCGTAACTTTGGCATACTATCTTCGTTTGACGCACATGATACATCGTTAGAAATATCTATCTGAGGACTACATTGCTGACAGCGAATATTGAGTTTGAAATGAACTCATATTCGCCAGAGCATTCATGCCCAAAAAACGTCGTTTAGGGCCTCAAAACAGCTCCAGAAGTTCAGGACCTGAAGAACTGCTAAAAATAATAAATTGTGCTACAATTAAGGAAACTGAAAAACTGAAAGAAACAATGGTGTGGGTCCAAGTGAAATAGGCGGGTGGCCACCAATATCCACCTGGATCATTATAATGGTTAATTTTTAATTTTGTTGGTCAGTTGGAGGGTTGGTTTACCAAGACAATAACATGGTTAGGTTAGAAAATTGGCACGAAGGAGGGTTCTCCTTGGCTGGTGGCACACAAATGACAGACAAGTGAGATAATAGAAGATATAACACAAGGAAACAAAAAACCATTCAATGAATAACGTGTTGAAAGAAATTTAATACTTAAAATATCATTTCAAGAAATTAAACATGTATCTAAACACAATTACTCCCACAGGTTGCAATAAAAACGAATCTTCACCAAAGCATTAGTTGTTTTACAGGTTGCATATTTGTAAAGATAAGTTATACAATAGTTGAAGGAAATGAAATGTACTTCACACAAATGAAAAACTGCATTTGAGATAATATAAAAACACATGAAGATTTGGACAAAACACACTTTCATCAAAAGTGTATGCACCAGGTAGAGAACTTCAATCCAAGCAAAGAACAGGTTCAACCAGTCTGATGTATTTCTGTCTTTCACCAAAAACTCAACCCTTAAAACATACAAAATCTGCATATTTATAAGAGTTGCAGAGGCTCTCGCCCATCTGGGATTGAGGCTTAACTCTATACTACCAATTGTAAAACAACTAATTAACTGAACTAAACACACGCTGGAGTATGTTAATGAATACTTTAAACTTGACTTACAAAAAGGAGTGGTTCTTATCACACATAGAAGACCACTTATTATGCATTAAACTAAAAGAGTCTTGAACCAAAATTTGAAAACCGCTACTAGTAACGGAACTGGACTAATGCATGCGCTGGAATAAACTCAGACTTTGGCAGAAACTTATTCAGAGTGACAGATTTGAGATCTGTATCGATCATGGCATGCACGCGCATTGTTGGAGACCACTGGAGACAACTAGAAGAGTGGTTGTGTCTTTCCCCCACTTATATTTTGAGGACAGAAGCAAGTTGTGTTGCACTTTTTTGGAGTCTGGACGTGTAGATTCTTCCTTCATGGTTTGGAACCCCTTTTTTTAAACCTTCAACCTTCATCATTTCGAGACTTAGGGACTCCGGCTCTTTGGGGTTCAGGAGCTTCTTAGTGTAAAGTATGAAAATTTCTCGGATGGTCAAACTCTCAAAGTAACATGGTGACCTAATGTCATATCGTCGACGTGTCATGAAAAGAGAGGGACATGTGTCACCGGGAAATAGAAGGGACAACACAATCAAAGGTCCTGAAATGAGCGCCATGTTTCATGATTGATGAGTGCCACATGTCTTCAACACTCCAGCACTCCGGAGCTCTGAAGAACTGATTTTTCTCTGCATCTAATTCTCCCAGAGTGCTAATCTCGCGAAGTCACCTATCAGTGCTTATATTAGAACTATTAACCCTAGATTAATACTTTAATCATTAAAGGATTTTGGGAGTTCGAAAATTCAGGAGACCGGTAGTGTTGCGTTTGAAAAACTCCTGGAGTAGTGCCAGCCCAGAGTGACGTGGCAGTGAGGGCCCACTCCGACACTTCGAGGCTCCAGAACTTCGGCACTTTGCTTGCTCTGGACCAAAACTTCCTGGATGAACAAACTCTCAAAGTGATGTGGTAGTGAGGGCCCACTCCGGCACTTTGGGGCTCCGGAACTTCGGGAATTTTGGATTTTGAAGCAAGAAAATCTCCCGCAGTGACTTTTTTCCTGGGGTTATTAACTCGCATTTATTGTTAATTAGACCGTGATAACTTTAATCATCAATTTTAATGAATTCAAGACTTTGAAAGTTCGTCCCTTCGAAGATTTAGGCCTATGCTGAGTTGAAAAACTCCCAGAGTCATACGAGACCGGAGCGACGTGGCAGTGAGGGCCCACTCTGGCACTTCGGGGCTCCAGAACTTTGTTGTCACTAAACCTCGCGCGATGTTGAAAACCCCAAATGCACGAAAATTGTCGATCTGAGTGGCCTGTTGGATCTTCGTTGTTGCAATTTTAACCTGTTTGTTCTCACCATATGAGCCCAAAATGGACTGCTTTTGAATTGTTGTGTTCTTCTTTTGGATGTTTCCTGTGCAAACAAAGGACTTGGTCAACCTTCTACATTCTCTATTACTAATAAATTTGATGATACATATTTCAAACCAAATCAATGACATGCAATTACCTCTCAAGTAAACAAAAAGATGGGGCAAAGAATCAATTAAAGAGAAATATTAAAACGTGGAGAATAACTTAGAAAGAACAAAACACAGAATCAGGCTTTAAGAAGATGTTGTAGGTGAATCGAAAGGGTAAGGACATGATGCCGACCTAAGTTCCAACATACCCTATGAGGCATACATCCTTGCTTCGCTAAGGCAATACAAGCTTAACTCATAATTGTTTTGAGATCATGCATGTCAGAGTTCTTTACTTCACGGGTCAACCTAAACTTCGATCATCGCACTCTGATAACTTTGGCACATACACCACACTCCCTTATTGACACCTCGTGGATTATTATATTCAAACCCAACCTATCTCATCTCCCCGAGTCAGTACAACCTATCAAACGGTCACCTCCCCAAATGGCATCCCAATATTGGACCCTTTACTTCCCAGTTTATCATTCTCCAATAAGTTTCCTTTATTTCTTTCAGGACTCGACACCTTTTCTAAGGTATCGAAGGAATATTCCCTTCGATACCCTTCTCGTCGAAATCTAGTTGGTGCCCCATCCTCTCTAACTCTGAAGCTAAAACTTTGATAGCCTCTAGAACCTTCCAACATGCGTATCCCACACATTCTCCCGGGATGAAATAATATTCTTCAATATCGTCTTTGTTGGAGCTCAAATGATGCAGGAGCATCACTCCAAGCCAGCAGCGCACTAGCCAGCTAGCACATCAGGCGTGCATTCAATGAAGGATAGAGGCGTAGCCTTCTCGATTTTCAAATTTTGAAAATTGTATTAAATGATTGTAAGGCTGAAGAGCCAAAGCGTGTCTTTGAGTAGGTTGTAGTTAGTGTCACCTTAATGGATGACAGGTATAATGAGATATAACTTTGATTCGGATTAGATGGCTCATTCAATGTAATTGAATGTAAAATTATGAGAGTAGGTAGCTTGGAGGGAAGAGCTCGAGGAGCCCCTCTTTGTGAAAAAGATCCTTTTTATATGTAGGAAAGGTTAGAAAGAAGAGATAGGATAGAAAGGAGAAGAGAACAGAGATAGGATAGAGAGGAGAAGAGACCCAAGACTATGTTGCAGTCCGAGCTCGAACACATTGTAAAGAGGCATTTCAAATTAATACAAACAGAGCAGTTTTTCCTGCATGTTGTTATTCATGAGTTTGTGAGTTCATGAATGAATGTCTTTATGTGTTGATGATATGTTGTAGATGTATGTTAGTTTTCATTTGCAGTTTATAGACAGAAGATGTTTCTTTTTGAGTTCTTTGATTCCAGGTCTGGCTCTTTGTGGCTTCATGCAAGAGGTTGCATGATAGAACATTGTGGGTTTTGTAAGCCAATGCATAGAGTGCACTTCTGAATTCTGTGAAATTTGGACAGAATCATGCTAGGAGGGCGCACCAGCTGAAGTCACAGAATTAGGAAGGAAGCCTCAAGGTTGTTGAACACCTTGGAGGTAAGACTTTGCAGAGGAAGGCACAGAGAAAATAGAATCACTGAGGATTCTGCGAAAGCTCTTCTAGGAGGGCATTGAGCGAGTGCATAGAGTGCACGGGAGAGAACTCTATTTCGAGTTCGTTGAGAAGACAGAGTCACTGAGGATTCTGGTGAACTCTTCCAGGAGGGCATTGAGTTGGTACAAGTATGCACAGAAGGAACTCTTTCGAGTTCTGAAATAGGAGAAGTGTCCCAGGAGGAGACACTCACAGGGTTACTGAACACCCCGCAGGCTCAGCAAGGAGTGCTTGAGCATAAGTTGCCAGAGGGCACTTATATCCCTTCAAGGAGAGAAAGGGGCAAAGACCATTGGGGTCCAAGCAATTGAAGATCAAGGAGGACAAGTACATGTGCAAGGAGTGCACTGGGCCAACACTTGGGTGAAGTGTTGATAGACAGCCATCTGAAGGCTCATCAAGCACAAGGAGTGTGCGAATAAGAACTTGTCTGAAGTTCTTAAGCTCATAAGGAATAGTGAAAGGAGTGCGCTTAGAGTGAACTTGTCTCAAGTTCGAAATCTCGGGAGGAACAGTGCCTTTGCGCATAGACCAACAGCCGAAAGGAGAAGGAATTTGAGGAACCCTTCGAGGTTTCACAGTCGGCAAAGCTCAGGAGGGACAGCGTCCTAAGAACGTATGCGAGACCAAGGTTGAAGGACTCATAAGAGGAAGCAGAGATAAAGTCCAAGACCTTTGAAACTTTGAAAATCTTCCAAGGGAAGGAAGTAGCGCAAACTCATGGGGAAGCACAGATGCCGTTAGATCAGCTGGAGAGGCGAGATCTGGACTGTTAAATCTATGTCCAGACAGTAGGAGGAGAGCGTGCAGGAGAACATATCTGGACCATCAGATCTAGCACAGATAGCCGATAGCCATCAGATCTAGGAGGAAGAGCACGAGGTTTAATCCTCGTATACAAAGGTGAGGACTCGTTAAAGTCCCAAAAAGATCAGGATTGTCCATCGTTGAGAGGATGTGTGGCAGAAATCCGGAAGCCATCGGGGTTTCGGATACCGGGAATTCAAGGAGAAAGAGTCGGGAGACAAGAAGTCCCAGCTTGTGAAATCTTGAAAGCATCGTGACCGTCCATAGGAGGACACGTGACGAGCGGTCAAGGTTTTGGGGGAATCCCTGAAAGGCCCATTTCATTATTTTGGCTACCGAGAGATACAAAGGGTAAGAGTCATAACTCTTGAACCATGAAATCCTAAAAGAAGGTAAGCCGTCGGATCAGGGTAGGCTCATAGCCATTGATCTCCCTTTGGAGTGGAATTTCAACATTTCGGGATTCGATATTTCGGCATTCCGGGACCAGGGAGTTCGAAGGGTCAAGAATTGTTGCAGCGGAGTCACGAAATCCTGAAACGCGAAAACCCGAAATCATTCAGAGGAATAGCACCGAGTCACAAGACAGGGTCACGTGGATAGGAGTTGGGGCACTTTGAGTTGAAAACCCGAAGTCACGAAACGTGACGTATCTTTGGAGTGGGGTTGCGGTCGCACAGTTTGGCATTTTGGGGTTCAGCATTTCGGCACTTCTGATGACAAGGAGTCGGGGCTCTTGGTGTTGAAATCCCCGAAGTCGCAAGACGCGACGTATCTTTGGAGTGGGGATGAGTTCACACATTTTGGCATTTCGGCACTTCAGATGACAATGAGTCGAGGCTCTTGGTGTTGAAACCCCTGAAGTCGCAAAAACAAGACGCGTATTTGGAGAAGGGTTGTGGTCATGGAGAACGCAGTCACATAGAACCGAAATTTCGGCATTTTGGTATTTCGGCCATTTCGGGTTTCAGGGGATCGAAGAGTCAGAGACTCGACATCAAGATTCGTGAAGTCACAAAACCTGAAATCCCTTTTCGAAAAAGGTCACTGTCATATCTGGTGGCCTTGTATAGGTGAAGACTCACGCCTAGTGCACGTTGTGCAAGTGGGGTTTTCGTGAATGACATGTGGATCGGATTCGTGGGGTTCCAGTGAGGGCCCGAAAGAACTAATTTAGTTCTGAAGATTTGAAGGAGAGCGATCCTATGTGGATTCTCGGCCCAAGGGTCGGGGGGGTTGCACCATCAAATGTCTCCTCATCCTTTAAATATCTAATAGTTGTGTTCTGAGTTCTTATCAAAAACATGTTTGGCATGCCTTTCTATAAAAGTGAATATTTTGGTGTTACCTTCCCCTCGAGGTTTAGTTTCAACCTCACCCTGAATACCTCCAACGACAAGACCCTGATGGGTCCGACCTCATCCCATAGCGTTACCTATTGGTTGACGAGTTAGGCCGACATGTTTTTCCAAATATGAGAGAATATACCTTTGATACCCTTCCCCTTGGAGCTCAAATCAACCTGCGATCTCTCATCCTCTGAATGTGTGATTTTGATAATAGACTTATTTTAAACACAGCTTGGCACAACCTCCGATGCACGAATCCAAGCGTCCACCAGCCTTAATGATCTTTAATGACAGATATAATTGGCATTAACTATTGGATTACTAAGATGGGGGGTGAATCAGTAATAGCGTAATTATAATCCTTTTTCTCCAAATAATCCAAGTGTTATATCAATGTAGAATTATTATCCAATAATGAGCAATAAGAAATGAACAATTACACACATACACAGTACACCAGTGTTGGAAACCCAAATCGGGAGAAAACTACGGAATGTTTTATCTTATATGTCTTGAAGAATTACATTCATTGGAAGCACCAACTTCCTTTGTTTTCCAGCTGCAACTAGAAGGAGGCTCCAACCCCCTAGTTTCTTAGGCTATGACCTGAGGGAATATCCAACTCCCCAAATCTTTGGATACAACCATAAGGAGGCTACAACCCCCTATGTTCTCTGGCTACAACCACCTGTCCTTGCCCCGTCCAACCGCCCTGAAGTAGAAGTAGAATGATGGAACCACTGTCACACTATCACTGTGAGATATATCATTGTAAACATGTACCAATAAACCTGAACCATGCATCAACCATGCATCAACCTGTACCTCAACCTGTAATCAACCTGTACCATAAACAATTGCATCAACCATGCACCAACCTATACCAAACAATCTATAATCAACCTGTACCATAAACAAGTGCATCAACCATGCACCAACCTGTACTAAACAATCTGTAATCAATCTATACCATAAACAAGTGAAACCAACCATGTACCAAGTATGTACCAATCATTTTTCAAGTACTCATCAGCTATGACTCATCAATATGTACCAACATCATAAACTATACACCTCATGTATGTGTCAACTCATCAACTACTTGTCTCAACCATGTACCCAACTTGTACCTCAACCAAAAGCCCTCATCAATTTCATCATCCAAATATGATTTGTAAATTTGTAATAGAACTGGTGTATATTATCACATACCTGCAAACCTTCCTTAACTTTAACAACAAGATACTAGCATTTTCACCAAATGTTTCTTTAGTCTCACAAGACTAGTTTTGGATTAGTCAACAACCCTAAATTGAAATAATCATAACTTTGTACCTGTAATGAATAAATATCTGAAACTTATACAAAATGTTCTTCAGTTTGTTTTATGCAATTCCTCCAGGTTTCACTACATGGAACCTCACAGAAAATGAGTTATGGAAAAAATGGCACACCTTGCTGAATTCTGGCTTATTCTAGAGAGCAGCCTTGTAGAGAATTCCCCTCACAGAATATTTGTTGAATTGATATGAAACTATTACACATCATACTAAAGAATTTATTCTAACCAACACATTTGGTCTTACTAAATTTGGATCTGTTATGAATAATTTATCATATTTTTACCCGAAACACATGTTTTTGACTAGTTTCAAGACTAGCCACAAACCCTATTTTCCATGGAGTGTAACTCCAAAAATACAATGAACCACAAGCTTAATTTTTTTTCAAATATGCTTGGATATGTTTCCTCAATGGAATAGAAATTTCACGGTCTGAATCATTCTATAAAAAAAATTATTGCAAAAATAGTGAGATGACCTAAAAAAAACATACCTTAGAAAGCATCATCAAAAGAATTTATCCTTCCTTGAATTCTGACCTTCTTTTCTTCACTTTCCTCATAAATTCGGCTTATATATCCTTTGGTTACCTCAAACACCTATAGGTATTCAATATGCTCAAGTGTGTCTTAAATGAGAGAGCTTTGCCTCTTATTTATACTCTCCAAGTAGCTTGCTTAAAAACATCTTCTATGTCACTTTGCCCACTTTCCTTATTTTAGGGTTAACCCACTTCTAATTTATCCATTAAATTTATTATTGAATTAATTTATTTTGTATTCACTTTGAATTATAGTACACTCATCACTTCACTTTATTATTTACCTTTAAAAATCTCTTAAACCACTTTGACTACTTTGACCTTTTGGGGCTTCTAGATGACATATGAGGGTCATCCAACTTCGTAAGGCCATAACTCTCAAACCATGAGGTGTTATGTGACGTTCCACATACCACCATAAATGGAATGACCTGTATTATCCATATAGAATAGTATTACCTAAAAATATATCAAAACTCATACTGTTATCCATCAAACAAACTTGGGTCCATTACCTAAACCTGGGTTCTCCAACTTCTCAGGGCCATAACTCTCTAACCGTGAGGAGTTATGTGACGTTCCACATACCACCATAAATGACATGAAAATAAATATCCATATAGGATAGTTTCACTGATAAATTCACTGGAGTTCATCTCATTATTCCACAAATAAGCATGGGTTCTCTAACCATACTTCTAGGATAACTCAATCCACAAAGCGTCTTCCCGTGAGGGATTTCACCATAAGGGGACCACTTTGAAGTTCATCCATTTCTACTTATTATCAAACATGAAAAGACAATAATGAGTCATATTTACATCAAACAATATTGGGTCCATTACCCAACCTTTGTGCTATGGGGCTTTCTTCAAGGGTTGACATCAATGACAACCAACCTTAATCAACAATCTCCCCCTTTGGCATTGATGGCAACACTCTGATGCAACACTGAAATAATATCACTCATGCTCCCCCTGGAACCATGCCTCTGTCCTCTACCTCTGCCCTTTGCATATGATAAATCTCTCCCCCTTTGTCATCAATGGCAAAGGTATCTTTCCATCTAGGGTTGCTCCCCCTGACTAAACTGTCCTCTTATGGTTCTTCCTCGTGTAAATATAAAACATATAAGATAAGCATTCAAAAAGCATTCATTTTGGAGTAGAAATAACTCCAAGTCTCTGGCGAATATATTCAAAGGATTCCCGTGGAAGTGGTTTTGTGAAGATGTCTGCCACTTGTTCTTTTGTGCCCACATACTCAACTCTGATGTTCTTTTCTGCAACTTGCTCCCGTGGAAAGTGATACTTTATTGGAATGTGCTTTGTCTTGGAGTGAATCATCGGGTTCTTCGAAATACTGATGGCACTTGTATTATCACAATATATTGGAATGGGCTCATCATACTCAACCTGTA
>JASDQU010738918.1:27758-39800 GCA_032191745.1 Picea mariana
CCAATCTGCATCTGTGTAGCCAATAAGTGATAGATCCTTTCCTTTTGGATACCATAATCCAAAATCTTATGTTCCTTTGAGATATATGAAAATCCTCTTCATTGCTAACACATGTGACTCATTTGGTGCTGCTTGAAATCATGCCGCATGTCCAACTGCCTACATTACATCTGGTCTGGATGTTGTCACATATAGTAGGTTTTCAATCATTGACCTATATTTCCTCTGATCTGTAGACTTCGAATCATCATCTTTTCTCAACTTGCAACTGGTTTGCATGGGAGTGATAACCGGTTTGCAATCTTCCATTCTGAACCTCTTTAGCATTTATCTGATTTATTTGGTTTTAGAAATAAAGATTCCTTGGTTTCTTTGACGTATCTGAAGTCCCAAAAAGAAGGATATTTCTCCAAGTAATGACATTTCAAATTCATTCCGCATATCTTTTGCAAATTTCTGGCTTAACCTGTCATCGTCACTACCAAAAATAATACCATCAACATAAATTTCAATTAATAAAATATTACCTTCACTTACCTTGATGTAGAGTTTGTTGTCTGCACTTCCTTTTCTGAACCCTGCCTGCTGCAGATACTTATCTAGTCTAGATTACCATGCTCTACGAGCATGTTTTAGATCATACAAGGCCTTCTTTAATTTACACACATAATCTGCATTCTCTGACAACTAAAATCCTTCTGGTTTTTCAATGTAGACTTCTTCTTCAAGTTCCCCATTTAGAAAAGTTGATTTTGCGTCCATCTGATATACTCTAACATTTTTGGAGCATGCATAGGCTAAAAGCAACCGGATTGCTTCCATTCTGGAAACTGGGGCAAATGTCTCTTCAAAGTCGATTCCTTCAATCTGTGCATATCCTTTACATACCAATCTAGCTTTGTTCCTTGTAACTTGTCCATCTTCATTTAATTTATTCCTGAAAACCCATTTTATGTCGATCACATTCTTATTCTTTGGTCTTGGAACCAGTTCCCAAGTGTCATTTTTATCTATTTGATCCAATTCTTCATTCATGGCCTTATTTCAAACTTCATCCTTGTTGGCTTCTTCAAAACATTTTGGTTCAATTGTAGATAAGAGTGTTAGGTGTGTTTGTTCTGGTGAATGGATTTTTCTTCTAGTCTCAACTCCTGCATCTTTGTTTCCAATAATCTGATATGAAGGATGATTCTTCTGTACTCGTTTGCTAGGTGTCTTTGGAGATACTTGTTGAAATTACTATTTTGTTTCTATCAGATTCTCTTCATCTTTCTCTTCTACTTCATCTTCTACTTCTGCTTCTTCGAAAATTTGTTCCATTGATTTGTTTCCTTCTTCCTTTGATTCGGGTCTACCTGTTTCATCAATTGTTATGTTGATGCTTTCCACAACTTTGTTCAATATTAGATTGTAACACTTGTATGCTTTCCTTGTACTTGAGTAACCAACAAGTACTCCTTTTTCCACATGAGAGTCAAACTTTTCCATTATGTCATCTTCTCTTTTGATATAGCATTTTCTTCCAAAAACTCTGAAGTGCTTCACATTTGTTGGTCTTCCTTTCCATAGCTTGTAGGGATTTTTATCAGCATTGTTTCTGAGCATTACTCTATTTTGAATGTGAACTGTTGTATGCACTACCTGTGTCCAAAATATATCTGTCAAATTGGAATCCACTAGCATTGTTCAAGCCATTTCCTGTACCATCATGTTATTTCTTTCAACAACTCCATTCTGTTCAGGTGTCCTAGCAACGAAGAATTTCCTTTTTATTCCATGATTGTTGCAGTAGTCCATAAATTCTTTTGAAATGAACTCTCCTCCATTATCAGATCTCAAGCATTTGATTCCTGAATCCATTTCATTTTCAACCATTTCCTTGTAGATCTTGAAGTTTTCAAAAACTTCTGACTTGTTCTTGAGAAAGAAAACTACAGTCATTCTTGTATAATCATCAACTAATAACATAAAGTATCTCTCACCTTTTAATCCCTTTGTTGTAGTTGGTCCAATGATGCAGGAGCATCGCCAACTCATCAAGCGAGCCAGCACGGAAGCGGAAGACAGCTGGATAAGCCAGCACAAATTTTGAAAACACCTTGAAACTGTTGCGCGAACATTAATGAGGAAATTTAATGAAGCGCACTTGTATATTGTAATTAGAACTTGAGTGCCCCGCTCTCGTCTGAAGTAGATAGAGGCATTTATGTTGAGATGAAATAGGTAGATAGAAATTAAATATTAGATTGGACAGTTTTAGAAGAGAGAGTGAAACGAGATATAGACACCCTCATTGTGCATTTGTATTATTGAATTCAGGAAGAGCAAGAGCATGCAGAGAGCTGTGTAAGAACACCCATGTACAGGTCTTGAATTAATAGAAGGAAATTGATTCAAATCCATGGCGTTGTGTTATTCTCTGTGTATGTATGTTAATTGAGATGCTCTTGAATGTTTTTTTCCTGTTATGCATTTGCTATTGTGATGTATTTATGATTTCATGCTTTGAGTGAAGTCTAAGAGGAAATAGGAATGAGTTTCAATTGTTTCTCTATTTGAGCCAGAGAATTCCTGCAAGGAGTGCAGTTGAAGTGTCCGCAAGGAGTGCATTGACAGAAGGTTCAGATAGAGATAACTTTTGTTCTCATTCACCCACAAGTGCAGTTGGGCACCGGAGCCGTGCAAGGAGTGCGCAGGCCGAGTGAAACTTCAGGGTTGCAAACCTGAGGAAAGTTTTTAAAGACTGTTGTTGCAGGTGTGCACAGAGTCGAGGGTTTTCAACACGAATACGTGGTTGAAGGTTGCCGTAAGGAGTGCGTGCAAGGGTCTTCTGAAGGACTTGGAAGTCGTGGAAAAGATCAGGAGGGATAAGGCCTCAGATTTGTTGAAGGACAGCGGGTCGAAGTTGTGCTTTGAAGGTTGGTAAGAAGCATTGCAAGCTTGCATACAGGTGAACGAGTTCTGTGGAGGAACACTCAGTCATTCCACAGATTTCTCAAAGGAGGAACAGACGGTCGGCATTCTCTGAGGAGGATTCGCGACATCTTGTGAGCCGACAGATCTCACCAAGGTGTAGGGGAGATACTGCAAGTATTCCCAAGAGGTTAAAAGCTCAAGAGGGGGAGAGTCGTTTATCCAAGTCGGTAAGGGTTGTTGGATCTACACATACATCGTGTATCGGGGTTCGAAGTATCGGAATTTTCGAAGACAGGATACTCTTGCAATTTGAAATCACGATACACGATTTCCCGACAGTTAAAAGATATTGTGGGCCACAGCGGAGTTAGTGGAGGACAGGTGGCGCGAGTTATCGGAGTTTGGGGAAAGTAAAGTCCCGAAACATTTGGCATTAGGATTCGCGATTCCGCGAAGTCTGAAATCCCGACGAGGGGACGGGACCATTGAATAGTCAAACCACGTGTGCATCGGAGCATCGGCACATCGGGGTTCGGGGTTCGGTAAATCCATTTGTTTGATATCGCGAGTGGCGAAGTCGCGATAGGAGAAATCCCGACAGGGTAAAGGAAGGGTCAGCGTTGACTTCCATCGGGGTTCAGAGATCCAAAACACCAGTGCTCGACCATAGACCTCACGATACCGTGAAGTTCGATTCCCCGATAAGTAAGAAGGGGATCGCGTTGAAGAGTTATGTGGGTGTAGATTTTCCAATAGGGAAATAGAAGAACATTTAAGTTCTTCGGGCCAAGAAGGGAGAGAAGATCATGTGAGCGGATGTGCCCTGCAGAGCGTGCCTGCGTCAGTTTGGTATCAGAGCACAGAAAGACTCTTTGCTTTCTGTAGCAGAGAAGAGGAGAATTCACCATGCCGCCCAGGAGAAGGGACACACAGTCACCCGATCCAGAGGATAGGGAAATGCAGCGACGAAGAGGCAGGCAGATGGCAGATCCAGCCATAGAAAGATAGATGCGTGATCTCTGAGCTAGACTCGAAGACATGGAGACAGCGCAAAGACACACAGCCAGTGCAGGGGATCTTAGTGATTCTGAGAGAGAAGCTGAGGCTGAACGAGAGGAAGAAGTTACAGCTGAAGATGCATCAAACGAGTGTTTGATCAGAGCTATTGCCAGGATGGGTACAAGAGCAAAGATGGACATTCCAGTTTACGAGGGAAACTTGGATGCAGAGGAGCTTCTAGACTGGATTAGAGCTCTTGACGCATACTTCGACTATGAAGATGTCAAAGAGGACAAGAAGGTCAGACATGCTATCACGAGATTGAAAGGACATGCAGCATTGTGGTGGGATGAACTACAAGCTGACAGACGCTGCAAGGGCAAGCAGAAGATTAAGAGCTGGGACAGGATGATCGCAAAGATGAAGGAGAAATTCATCCCCAGAGACTATCAAGTTACTATGTTCAGGAGAATGCAGAACATGAGACAGAAGCTGATGACAGTGAAAGAATACACTGAAGAATTCTACAGACTGAACATCAGGGCAGGTCATCGGGAGAGCGATGATGAGAAAGTTGTCAGATATATGAATGGCCTGAGATATGATATCCAGGATGAGATGAGCATGGTAACCATCCGAATGGTGGAAGATGCTTATCAGATGGCTCTGAAAGCAGAAGAAAAACTGATCTGAAAGCAGGGACAGAGGGGTCGAGGCAGGAGCCATCCCAGAGGCAAGTCAGTTGCCCAGGAAAGAACCTAGAATCCCAAGGAGGAATGGAAGAAACCTCAGGTTAAAGTTGAAAGAGGTGGGACCTCACAGAGAGGGCCATATGTTGAACAGCGAGGGCAACATAACGAGCAAAGAGGAGATTATGCTAACAACAACACTTTTCCTCGTACTAGAGGTAGAGGAAGAGGAAGAGGTGGAGTAATCACATGCTTCACATGTGAAAAGAATGGGCACAAGTCTTATGAGTGTCCAGAGAAAAAGAAGGAAACTGGAGAAGCTCACATTGCCGAAGCACAAAGGCGGGATGTGGAAGCATAAGACACTGAAGGCAGAAGATCGTTGATGATGCGAAAAGTCCTTTTGACACCTGAGAAAGAGGTGGAAAGTTCAGTCCAAAGGACCAGACTTTTTAAGACTACTTGCAAGACCAAGGACAGGGTATGCAAGGTCATAGTGGACAGTGGTAGCACGGACAATCTCGTTTCAACAGAGATGGTAGAGAAGCTGGAGCTGGAGATGACTGATCATCCAAGCCCATACAAAGTTTCGTGGCTACAAAAAGGACACCAGGTAACTGTTACTAAACAATGCTTGGTTGAATTCAAGATAGGAGGATATAATGATAAGATATTATGTGATGTCATTCCTATGGATGTTTGTCATCTATTGCTGGGAAGACCGTGGAAATATGACAGAAATGTGATTCATGATGGACGGATTAACACATACACCTTAGAAAAGAATGGGAGGAAACACATGTTGCTTTCGATAAAGGATAAGGAGGTGAAGCCAGAAGTAAGCAACATAGTACTTCTCATGAGTGGGAAGGAACTTCTTACCGAGGTTAAGAAGAAGGAGGATCCATAGTTCATTGTGGTCAGGAATCCGAGGATTGTTCTGACTAGCACAAGAGTGGATGATTTACTAGAGGAAGTTCAGGAACTGCTGGAAGAGTTCGCTGATATCATAGTGGACAAACTACCTCGTTCGTTGCCACCAATCAGGAGTGTGAGTCATCATATCGATCTCATACCAGGAGCCAGTTTGCCAAACAAAGCCGTGTACAGATTGACGCCACAGGTGAATGAAGAAGTTAAAAGGAAAGTCCAAGATTTGTTGGACAAAGGATTGGTCAGGGAAAGCTTGAGTCCATGTGTTGTTCCAACAGTACTCAGTCCGAAGAAAGACGGAGGCTGGAGGATGTGCACTGATTCAAGGGTGATCAACAAGATAACCATCAGGTACAGGTTTCCATTATCAAGGATGGATGATTTAATGGATTGCTTAAGTGGAGAGAAATTATTTTCAAAGATTGATTTGAAAAGCGAATATCACCAGATTCGCATGAGAGAGGGTGATGAATGGAAGACAGCATTCAAGACAAACGAGGGTTTGTATGAATGGCTTGTTATGTCGTTTGGCTTAACAAATGCGCCAAGTACCTTCATGAGGTTGATGAACGAAGTCTTGAAGGAGTTCATCGGGAAACTTGTCATTGTGTATTTGGATGACATACTAGTTTACAGTAAGATAGCAGCGGAGCATCTGAAGCATTTGGCTACAGTGATGCAGAAATTGCAGCAGGAGAAGTTGTTGATAAACATGAAGAAATCCTCATTCATGAAGACAAAACTCATTTACTTGGGGTTTGTTATTTCGGTGAATGAGTTGAGGATGGATCTAGAGAAGGTGGAAGTGATCAAGAATTGGCCATCACCGAGAATTATTTTCGAGGTGAGAAGTTTTCATGGATTGGCTAGTTTCTACCGAAAGTTCATTCGGAATTTCAGTGGAATTAGTGCAGAAATGATGGATACATTGAAGAAAAGACATAAATATTTTCACTGGACTGAAGAGGCCGAAAAGATTTTTAATCTGTTGAAGAGGAAGATTACGGAACAACCAGTTTTGGTGTTGCCGGATTTCCAAAGGACATTTCAGGTGAAATGCGATGCAAGCAGATTTGCAATCGGGGCAGTCTTAAGTCAAGAAGACAGACCGATAGCATATTTCAGCGAGAAGTTGAATGAGGCGAAATTAAAGTACTCCACATATGACAAGGAATTCTATGCCATCATTCAGGCATTGAAAAAGTGGAGGCATTACTTGATCCCGAAAGAGTTTGTTTTGTATAGTGATAATCATGCATTGCAGTTTATGACTCAACAGGAGAAGTTGAATCAGAAGCATGTTAAATGGGTTGAGTATATGCAGAATTTCACTTTTGTGATTAAGCATATTTCGGGTACTGCTAACAAAGTTGTTGATGCTTTGAGCAGGAAGTGTTTGATGTTGCAGGAGTTCAGAGTCAAAACGCTGGGTTTTGATGATCTCAGGGACATGTATGCCGAAGATCAAGATTTCAAGGAGGCATATGAAGCAGCTGAGAATCCAGTTCTCAGAGATAGAAGCCAGTGGGCCGAGTACATGATACAGGAAGGATTGTTGTTTAAGGGAAATCAGCTATGTATTCTGAAATGCTCCATGAGGGAGAATTTACTGAAGGAGAAACACAGCGGAGGATTGGTCAGACATTTTGGTCATGAAAAAACATTCGCAAAGCTGAGCGAGTCATACTTTTGGCCAGGGATGCAATCAGAGGTCAAGATATTTGTGGACAGATGCAGGATTTGCCAGCATTCAAAGGGAGGAAGCATAATGCAGATTTTTATCAACCATTGCCCATACCTGAAAGGCCGTGGGATGTGATTAGCATGGATTTTGTATTGGGGTTGCCAAAGACACAAAGAGGTGTTGATTAAATCTTTGTGGTGGTGGATAGATTTTCCAAGATGGCACACTTCATTCCATGTCAGAAGACCAGGGATGTGACTCACATCGCAAACCTATTTTTCAAAGAGATCGTTCGACTTCATGGGTTGCCGAGAAGCATATTTTTGGATCGAGATGCGAAATTCATAGGGCATTTCTGGAGAACCTTATGGAAGAAGTTGGGAAATAACTTGGCATTTAGTTCAACGTATCATCCGCAGACGGATGGACAAACACAAGTGATCAACAGAAGTCTAGGAGATTTACTGAGAAGCTTGGTGACAGAGCACCACAGTAGTTGGGACAATATATTGCCGCAGGCAGAGTTTGCATATAATGACTCAGTGAATCAGAGCATAGGGAAAAGTCCATTTCGGGTTGTTTATGGAGTGCAGCCAAGAGGGATTTCTGAATTGAGGGATTCAGAACGGGATGCAACAAGGAGCGCTAGTGCAGAAGAATTCGTTGAGGCGATGAAAGAACTTCACAGCAAGGTGAAGGAGCGACTGCTGGAATCAAGCCAAGAGTATAAGCGCAGAGCAGATCAGCATAGAAGACAACTTCAGTTTGAATTTGGTGATCTGGTTCTGGCACACTTGAGAAAGGAAAGGTTCCCGAGGGGAACATACAATAAGCTGAAGATGAAGAAAATCGGACCCTGCAAGGTCTTGAAAAAGTTTGGGGCAAATGCTTAAGAGATTGAATTACCCGATGGGATCGGAATATCTCCGATATTCAATATATCTGATTTGTACCCATATAAGGCTGAAGAAACAAAGACTGGAAATGAGCAGCCAGTGATCCAGTGGACAAAGCAGATGCCAGTTGCAGATAAGCCACAGATGGAGTGCATACTGGATAAACGAGTGGGTAAGAAGACCAGGCGGAAAGAATACTTTGAGTATCTGGTCAAGTGGAAGAATCATCCCGTTGAAGATGCTAGCTGGGAGACTGAAGCAGAGATACAAAAGCATGGACAGACTGTGCGGGAGCTCATGGACAGGGGCCCATGAAAGTTTTTCAAGCCGAGGAGTATGATGCAGGAGCATTGCCAACTCATCAAGCGAGCCAGCGCGGAAGCGAAAGACAGTTGGATAAGCCAGCACAAATTTTGAAAACACCTTGAAACTGTTGCACGAACATTAATGAGGAAATTTAATGAAGTGCACTTGTATATTGTAATCAGACCTTGAGCGCCCCGCTCTCATCTGAAGTAGATAGAGGCATTTATGTTGAGATGAAATAGGTAGATAGAAATTAAATATTAGATTGGACAGTTTTAGAAGAGAGAGGGAAACAGGATATAGACACCCTCATTGTGCATTTGTATTATTGAATTCAGGAAGAGCAAGAGCATGCAAAGAGCTATGTAAGAACACCCATGTACAGGTCTTGAATTAATAGAAGGAAATTGATTCAAATCCATGGCGTTTTGTTATTCTCTGTGTATGTATGTTAATTGAGATGCTCTTGAATGTTTGCTTCCTATTATGCATTTGTTGTTGTGATGTATTTATGATTTCATGCTTTGAGTGAAGTCTGAGAGGAAATAGGAATGAGTTTCAATTGTTTCTCTATTTGAGCCAGAGAATTCCTGCAAGGAGTGCAGTTGAAGTGTCCGCAAGGAGTGCATTGATAGAAGGTTCAGATAGAGATAACTTTTTTTCTCATTCACCCACAAGTGCAGTTGGGCACCGGAGCTGTGCAAGGAGTGTGCAGGCCGAGTGAAACTTCAGGGTTGCAAACCTGAGGAAAGTGTTTAAAGACTGATGTTGTAGGTGTGCGCAGAGTCGAGGGTTTTCAACACGAAGACGTGGTTGAAGGTTGTCGTAAGGAGTGTGTGCAAGGGACTTCTGAAGGACTTGGAAGTCGTGGAAAATCTCAGGAGGGATAAGGCCTCAGAGTTTTTGAAGGACAGCGGGTCGAAGTTGTGCTTTGAAGTTTGGTAAGAATCATTGCAAGCTTGCGTACAGGTGAACGAGTTCTGTGGAGGAACACTCAGTCATTCCGCAGATTTCTCAAAGGAGGAACGGACGGTCGGCATTCTCCGAGGAGGATTCGCGACATCCCGTGAGCCGAAAGATCTCACCAAGGTGCAGGGGAGATACCGCAGGTATTCCCGAGAGGTCAAAAGCTCAGGAGGGGGAGAGCCGTTGATCCAAGTCGGTCAGGGCCGTTGAATCTACACGTACATCGTGTATCGGGGTTCAGAGTATCGAAAGTTTCGAAGACAGGATACTCTTGCAATTTGAAATTGCGATACGCAATTTCCCAACAGTTAAAAGATATTGTGGGCCACAGCAGAGTTAGTGGAGGACAGGTGGCGCGAGTTATCTGAGTTCGGGGAAAGTAAAGTCCCTAAACATTTTGCATTAGGATTCGCGATTCCGCGAAGTCCGAAATCCCGACGAGGGGACGGGACCGTTGAATAGTCAAACCACGTGTGCATCAGAGCATCGGCACATCGGGGTTCGGGGTTCGGTAAATCCATTTGCTTGATATCACGAGTGGCGAAATCACGATAGGAAAAATCCCGATAGGGTAAAGGAAGGGTCAGTGTTGACTTCCATTAGGGTTCAGATATCCGAAACACCAACGAACGACCATAGACCTCGTGATACTGCGAAGTCCAATTTCCCGATAAGTAAGAAGGGGGTCGCGTTGAAGAGTTTTGTGGGTGTAGATCTCCCGATAGGGAAATAGAAGAACATTTAAGTTCTTCGGGCCGAGAAGGGAGAGAATATCCCGTGAGCGGACGTGCCCTGCAGAGCGCGCCTGCATCATCCAACTAGATCAATATGCACAATTTCCAGTGGTCTTGTTGTTGAATATTCCTTTGATTTGAACCTAGTATTTGTTTTCTTTCCTTGTTGACAATGCTTGCATAAAGTGTTGGCTGGTTTCATGATCTGGGGCATTTATTTGACTACTTCTCTTTTTTTTGACTTTGACAAGGTTATCAAAATGCATGTGACCCATTCTTCTGTGCCATAGCCAACTTTCNACAACACTTTTCATTTCCAATTTCACTTAACACATATATGTTGTTTGAAGTTCTTGCAACTGTACCAACCAATTTCCCTGAACCTTCTCTTCTTATCTCACACTTTTGTGAATCGAAAGTAACTTTATGACCTTAGTCAGACATTTGACTCACACTTAGAAGATTATGTTTCATATCTTCTACCAGTAGAACATTTTGTGCATTTTTATTCTTGTTCCCAATTCAAATTGTGCCTTCTCCAATTATTTTGGCTGAATTATCATTTCCGAAGGAGACTAATCCATTTCTTTCCTTTTGCAATGTAAGAAATTTGTCTCTATCACCTGTCATGTGTTTTGAATACCCACTGTCAACATACCAACCATGTTTCTTCTACTTAGATTGTAGAGAGATTGTGCACTATTCATTGTTATACGGATCTTTCTTTCTTATCCATGTCATTTGTTGAGGTTCTTGTCTCTGATTGTTGTTATTCTATTGAGGTTCTTTAGGAGTGACTGTCATTCTTCAATTTTTGGCCACGTGTCCAAAATTGTTACATTTGTGACATTCCACTTCAGTGCTCAAAGATTCAAACATGTTGTAACTTCTTCTTTGTGTTTCACTAGGTCTTATTGAGCAACCTCTTTGTGTATGACTCTCAAAGTTGTTATTGTTCATGTTGTTAGCTTTGCAATTCACAGTTTTGTGTACAAAATTATTACATGCATAACATAAACCAAAAAATATAGTTTGATACCTGGGAGTTGAAGATCTTCTGAAAGAAGGTTCTCTTATGAATCCTTCTTCTTATTGAGGCCTATCTGTCTGTTGTTGATTCTAAAATCTGAATCTTTTCAGTGGAGGAGTGTCCCTTCAATCTTCCTTGTACATCTTCCTATCCCCTTTGATTGTTTCTTCATAGCTTTTTGGATTTGTTTCTTGCTCTGTTGTTTTGAAGCTTGATCCCTTTTCTGTCTGATTGTATCCAAGTCCAAACTTGTCAAGATGAGATTTTTTATTGTTGATAATGTCATCCAGAACTTTTGAGCTATTCTGCATATTTTTCTTTTGAATATCCTTTCTTAGTGTGACAATCTTTGCTTCCAAATTTCCAATGATCTTGTCCTTTTCTTCTAGTTGTTCTTTGAGTGCTTCTTCAATTATTTTATCTTCTTCTATTTGAACCTTCAATCTTGTGATCATTTTTTCTAATTCTCAAGTGTCCTTTTTCTTGTCTAGTTCTTCTTGTAGTTTATTGTTTTTCTTATTTTCTCTTCTGAAAACTTCTATGGCACACATTAATTCTTCTTGATAGTCAACTTTTGCCTCTTCAATTTTGTCTTCGACTACTTCATATCCTTCTTTGGCTTCTTCATATTCTTCTTCGGAGTCTTCTTTGTCAGAGTCTTTTACTGCCATGAATAGAACTCTTCACTGTCACTGATTTCACCTTCATCTGATGATGAGATGCCTTTTTTGATGCATAAGCTTTTCTTGAAATCTTTCTTCGTAGTTATTTTGCCTTTATATGCGTGTTTTCCTTTTGAGTAACCTTCATCATTTCTCTTTTTCTTATGAGGACATTTGTTAGAAAAATAACCAATACCATCACAATTAAAACAAATTAAAGGAAGCTT
>JASDQU010738918.1:56188-85721 GCA_032191745.1 Picea mariana
GGAACTGTTGGTACTGTGTATCCATCTACAATTGATTGCTAAATTTCAAACCCTTGTGCTTGTATATATGTCTTCATCCTTATGCTCCAAAAAGCATACTTTTGTCCATCAAAGTGTGGTATTCCATTTTTATATGAAATGGTACTCTCCATGATATACCTTTCAGTGGTTAAACTGATTTCTAAAGGAACATGCTCTGATACCAATTGTTGGATTACTAAGAGGGGGGGTGAATCAGTAATAGAATAATTATAATCGTTTTTCTCCAAATAATACAAGTGTTATATCAATGTAGAATTATTATCTAATAATGAGCAATAAGAAATGAACAATCACACAAATACACAGTACACCAGTGTTTTACATGGAAACCCAAATTGGGAGAAAACCATGGAGTGCTTTATCTTATATGTCTTGAAGAATTACATTCATTGGAAGCACCAACTTCCTTTGTTTTCTAGTTGCGACTAGAAGGAGGCTCCAAACCCCTAGTTTCTCAGGCTACAACCTGAGGGAAGCTCCAACTCCCCAAATCTCTAGCTACAACCAGAAGGAGGCTACAACCCCCTATGTTCTCTGGCTACAACCACTTATCCTTGCCTCGTCCAATCGCCCTGACGTAGAAGTAGAATGATGGAACTACTGTCACACTATCATTGTGAGATATATCGTTGTAAACATGTACCAATAAACATGATCCATGCATCAACCTGTACCTCAACCTGTAATCAACCTGTACCATAAACAAGTGCATCAACCATGCACCAACCTATACCAAATAATCTATAATCAACATGTACCATAAACAAGTGCAACCAAACATGTATCAAGTATGTACCAATCATGTGTCAAGTACTCATCAACTATGACTCATCAATATGCACCAACATCATCAATTATACACCTCATGTATGTGCCAACTCATCAACTGCTTGTCTCAACCATGTAGCCAACTTGTACCTCAATCAAAATCCCTCATCAATTTCATCATCCAAATATGATTTGTAACTTTGTAATAGAACTGGTGTATATTATCACATACCTACAAACCTTCCTTAACTTTAACAACAAGAGACTAGCATTTTCATCAAATGTTTCTTTAGTCTCACAAGACTAGTTTTGGATTAGTCAACAACCCTAACTTGAAATGATCATAAATTTGTACCTCTAATGAATAAATATATGAAACTGATACACAATGTTATTCAGTGTGTTTTATGCAATTCCTCCAAGTTTCACTACTTAGAACCTCTCAGAAAAGGCGTTATGGAAAAAATGGCACACCTTGTTGAATTTTGGCTTATTCTAGAGAGTGACCTTGTAGAGTGTGCCCCGCGCGGAATGTTTGTTGAATTGATATGAAACTATTACACAGCATACTAAATATTGTACTCTAACAAATACATTTTGTCTTACTAGATTTGGATCTGTTATGAAGAAGTTGTGACATTTTTACCCGAAACACTTATTTTTGACTAGTTTCAGGACTAGCCACAAACCCTATTTTCCATGGAGTGTAACTCCAAAAATACAACGAACCACAAGCTGAATAGTTTACCAAAGATGCTTGGATATGTTTCCTCAATGGAATATAAATTTCACGGTCTGAATCATTCTATAAAAAACATTATTGCGAAAATGGTGAGATGACCTAAAAAAAACATACCTTAGAAAGCATCATCAAAAGAATTTATCCTTCCTTTAATTCCGGCCTTCTTTTCTTGACTTTCCTCGGAAATTAATATTAGATGTATTTTGGTTACCTCAGACACCTATAGGTATTCATTATTCTCAAATGTGTCTTAAATGAGAGAGCCTTGCCTCTTATTTATACTCTCCAAGTAGCTTCCTTAAAAACATTGTCTAGGTCACTTTGCCCACTTTCCTTATTTTAGGGTTAACCCACTTCTAATTTCTCCATTAAATTTATTGTTGAATTAATTTATTTTGTATTCACTTTGAATTATAGTACACTTATCACTTCACTTTATTATTTACCTTTAAAAATTTCTTAAACCACTTTGACTACTTTGACCTTTTGGGGCTTCTAGATGACATATGAGGGTCATCCAACTTCGTAAGGCCATAACTCTCAAACTGTGAGGAGTTATGTGACGTTCCACATACCACCAGAAATGGAATGACATGTATTATACATGTAGAATAGTATTACCTAAAAATATATCAAAACTCATACCATTATCCATCAAACAAACTTGGGTCCATTACCTAAACCTGGNACTGGAGTTCATCTCATTATTCCACAAATAAGCATGGGTTCTCTAACCATACTTCTAGGATAACTCAATCCGCAAAGCATCTTCCCGTGAGGGATTTCACCATAAGGGGACCACTTTGGAGTTCATCCATTTCTAATTATTATCAACCATGAAAAGACAATAATGAGTCATATTTACATCAAACAATCTTGGGTCTATTACCCAACCTTTGTGCTATGAGGCTTTCTTCAAGGGTTGACATCAATGATAGCCAACCTTAATCAACATTAATAGCATAAGTTAAGACCAGATTTAGTAAGATTCTCGTACACACCTGAGTTATGGTATACTTGTGTTAGGTTGATATGTGTTATGATCTATAAAAACACTTGTATTCAAACACAGTTTACACCATAAGTTTGTGAAGCATAGTTTGCAAAGAATCTATTTTGTCTTGATCCCTGTATTTGATGAGTGCTACTACACCATTACTACAATTGATTGATTACTGGTAACCCATGTTATGTCGTGTAATCATCCTTTTTGTTGTTACATTTAACGTGTTCTGTCTAATTCAGTTGATACTCATGTTAACGTGTTATTATAGGACAATTTGGTAATTCATCATGGCGATCCAGAACCCCAAGAGGTCGAAGAGTTCGATGTACTTCCAAAGTGTTGTAGGGCATGAACCATCATCTCAACTAGTTGAATCTTTAGTAACTAACACTAATCATCACACTAGTGAAGACCATTTCCCAGGTTATGAAGAAACCTACAGGATCTTCAATTATGCATTTTTCCCCATGGATGATGAGGATTTCGAAGTGTACCATAGCATCCTAAAAAGTGGTATCCACTTGGTAGCCGCCCAGCCACAGCTTTTTCCATACAACGAGGTAGCACAAATGTTCCTCAGACAATTTGATGTCACTACAGCGAACATCGTGAGCAAACAAGGGAAGCGGGTAGCGTCCCTCTGACCTGAAGACATTGGATCTAGATATCATCTTCCCACCCCTATGTGTTCTCTAAATGAACCATTCTTAAAAAAAAAACCAAGGAAGCAAAGGACCAGCAAATTAGATGAAGCATTGGTGGGTAGACGAACACTAAACCCTCAAACAAGGTCAGAAATTAGTTCCTACCCACAGTCTCAAAACTCCCTACAATTTGTTGGTAGCCATGCTCTGTAGCCTATATGGGGAAGAAAATATCACACATTTCCAAACTGATTGGCTACCTTTGGCACACACCATCGTCAGAATGGGACAAATCTTCAACTGGGATGATATCCTAGTTTTCAACATATGTCTACACGCGAAGAATCTCCCAGGTATGAAGAAACCATGTTTTTATATTTCGGCCTATATGATCAATGCCATTTGTTCCTTTGTACAATTTCCCGACCTAGGGTGGAACTGGGATCAAAATCAACCTCCCATTCATGTATATTTCTCTTAGTTATGGAGTGTTAATTACAGACAACACTTTTATGATATATGCAATTTATTTCTTTCCCCTCTGCACTCCATCCTGTTTTGCTTCCCCAGACATGGAATCTCCTTCGACGCTAGGAATGGGATGAAAGGGGTAACCGATTGGTTCTTCTAAAATCATTACTCATTTATCAAGGTTTATGGGACCAACAAAGCCCCACACCTTTTTCCATATTTCGTCCCAGACCGTTTGTTGATGAGGGAATTGCGTACCAAACCATGGGGTCACGGTTACTACACTATTGCAAACCAGCAGTAAAAAACTTTGGCCAGTCTTCCCTCTCCACATTGGAAGCTACACTATTTCCAACGCTCAACATGCAAGGAAAGAAGCAGAGACCCTACAGGAGTTAACCCTGTGCTTGGGAGAGCCTAAAGGCCATGATCCTCATGAACTAGAAATCAGTCATGCTGGGTCTGTCAGCCTCACCCATACCAATATGCATGTTGTCGATCTCGAGGAAGGTTAATTTAAGGGAACACTCTCGTATGATGATTTCCTACACCATTTTCCTCATGACGCTACAAAGAGAGAGATTGAACTTGAACAATAAGAGTTCAAAAAGGCAACTTTAAACCAATTCCAAAGGTTTCTTAAGCGAGAACAGGATACCAGCATCACCAAAGAGCAGGAGAAAATCAAAAAATAAGAGCATATTGAACATAAAAGGCTCCAAGTTGAGCAATATTATCAAAAAATACAAGTTGAGGAGAAGAACAGAAAAGAACATGAATGCATGGCACATCAGGATGCACTACAAAATAAGAAAGAATAAGAAGCCAAAAGGTTGGCTAAAGAAGAAGAATCCAAGAGATTAGTGAATGAAGCACAAGCCAAGAAATTGGCTGAAGAGGTAGAGGCAAAATGATTGGCCAGCGAGGCTAAAGCTAAGAATAAATATGATGAGTTGTTGACACAGAATTTAATCCAGACACCGAGCACTTCGTTGACACCCAACTTGGGCATTTTGAACATACCTCCTTCGGAATACACTCCCATAAGCACCATTCCAGGAGACTCCTCCTTCTCCTCCCAAGCCCTAAATTTTGAGAGATATGTAGTAGTTATTGGAGACTACTACTTCGATAATAGAACGAGAAGCATCGAGAAAAGATTGGTGAAGAGCAAGAGAGTAGAAGGCACCAGGTCAAAGTCATCTGTAGGAATGGTAATTAGAGTGGAAAGTAGGGTCTGACCCAGAAGAGAACGTGGTCCAATCACCTTCAGTGTTGAATGCTTTTGCAGGGTTAAATGCCTCATCTGTCCTTGAGGTAGCTAATGCCCTCAGCACTACCAAGAATAGATTGGTCGAATTGGAGACAAAGTTAAAAGGTGTAAAGGAAACATTCGCCATAGGTTTCCAGGAAGTTGTAAAATCAATTAAGGGCCTCAATTCAAATAAGATGAACAAATCCCTACAAGCAAAAAGAGACAAAATGAATGTAGAATTTGAAAAGAAGATGCAAATCCAACAGGACACTCATAGAAACGAGTTAGAAGTGGAAAAGAAGAAACTCAATACATCCCTAGAAAATACCAGAGCCTCGACATGCACTGTGGAATCCATCAAGGCACGGGCACTGGAATTAAGTGAAAAATTAGCGACAGAAAAGAATGAGCTCCTCGATATGTTAAGTAGCATACGAGCTAAGCGACAAGAACAACTTAGGCTATAAATCACATTGATAGAGAATCAAGAAATATATTAGGAAGCGAGTGAAGCCTTAGAGGAGATAATTAGTTGGCAGGACATGCACCAAACTCCACCTACCACAATGTCGGTATATTCGAAGATGGAAATACTAAGATACCATATGATTTTTGACACTAGCAAACCTTTATTGATGAGTTCCCGCTCCACCCAAGGAGCAGTAGCCAACACTTGCACAAAACTGTGGAAAGATGCAAATGATCTTGTCGAAGAGGTAGGGGTATAGTCAATGTAGTACATCAATGAAACGACATCTATCAGTGCTAGAATGATTGAGGTGGAAGATAACTAGAAATCCATTCAGGAGAACATCTAGAATCTAATCCAATTTGAAGAAAAATCAATTGAAGAACACATGTTGAAACTTGCCTGACTCACTCACAAAATCCAATCCTTCGTAAAGGCCAGATTGGAACAGTTATATCAAGAAGTGTCCACCAAATTCTGCAATGGAGAGTCGGTCTTGGAAAGGTTGCAATCAAGAAAACTCAAGAGCATATTAAGTGATCATTATATTTGGAAATAATACGAAGATCAGCGATAGACACAGAGCAGTTCATGATTACAAATTTCCCAGTTCCTTCCAGATATTGCTTTCTTCAATTATTGTAATCTCAATTTTGAATTCTGAATATGAAGCTTCCATTTTTGTGAAATGGCCCTAACTTCATGATTGCAAAGGATAAAAATTGTAAACAGCCACCCCTCACTATAAACAGAGGGAACTGTCCATTTGAAAGGGCTTTTGGTTTCTGAATGTAGCAAGACATTATTTCTACTGCAAGTTAATTTGAATCTGAGAGACATTTTTAGTTGGATATTATGGTATTGATGTGTATGAATGTGATTATTCTATTTATGCATCTCTCGTATTGTAGTATGTGAATATTGGTTGATGAATTACTTCTGAATTAATGTTTGTCGTTTTTAGTTACCATGATTTTCAGAATGAGTACAACAATAAAGTAATGTCGTTAATCAATCAATTCTTTGATTCTAACCAGTTATGCTATTAAACTTATATATCACTTGTGTCATGAATTTATTCTATGCAAGTAATACACATTTTTCACTGTATTCATTTATCATGATAGGTTAGTTTAGAATTAGTTTAGAAACTACATCTTAGAATAATAATAATACACCTTAGCTGAACTTTAGTTAGTCGGATTTACTTCTTTTTATTTATTTTTAATTCATCTGAGAACCTTCGGTTCTCAAATTCATATTTAGTTAGTATTTTAGTTAGTTGGTAATCATGCCAAAATCTGGTCGGAAGCGCTACCCCAAACGAGAGTGGGTCTAATTGGGACCTTTCATCGAGCATTTTCCCTCATATAATTGAGCGGGTCATTCTGTCCCGTCAACACTCAGTGAGGAATTTTTAAAACCAAAGTGCTTGAATAGTGACGTTGACTGCTCCTCTGTACTCAGCCTCTGTTGATGATAGAGAAATATTTGACTTTTTTTTCTCAACCAAAAGATGGGACTGGAACCCAAATTAAGCACGTACCTAAATGTAGACTTGTGATCTATGTTATCTCCATCCCAATCAAAAATGATGAATCCCATGAGATCCAATGCACAACCTATTGCATAATGGATCACATAACATGTGGTTCCCTGAACATATCTAAGGATGCGCTTGGTAGCCTTTCAGTGTAGCTCATGTGACTCCTACATGTACCTGGAAAATTCCCCTAGTGCATATGAGAGATCTAGCTGAGTGTGGGTGAGATAGATAAAGATCCCCACAAGTTGTTGATACAAGGTTTTTTCCACCACTGGTGTATCCCCGCATCCTTAAGATGTACCCAGAAAAAAAAGGGTGTGGTTTTTGACTTGCAATCAGTCATGCGAAATCTAACCAAGATATATTGGGCATACTTAATCTGAGATAGCTTGATACTTGAAGCATCCTAAATGATCTCGAGACCAAAGAAATAGTGCATTGGACCCATGTCCGTCATAGAGAACCTATCGTACATAATGTCTTTGACCACAGCAATGGTTGAGGTCGAGCTTCCTGTAATCAGGAGGCAAGGAGTCTAAGGTTCTCAACATGTAGACGTTCAAATATTATTTTCATCTGAAAAAATGCTTAGAAATAAAGAAGGCATCCATCTTTTCATACTATGCTTTAGGTGCCTGCTTGAATCCATAGAAGGACTTCTTCACTCGGCATACTAAGGATGAGTTTTGAATGAACTCCTACGAATGCTCCATGTAAATCTTCTTTGAGAGATCCCCATAAAGAAAATCGTTCCTCACATCCATTTGGTGAACTTCCCACCTCGTGGTTGTTGCAATGATAAGGGCCAGTTGTATGGATTCCATATTTTCTATGATAGCAAACGTATCATAATAGTCTATCCCATGGATCGGTTGAAATCCTTTGGCAACCAATATTTCCTTATACCTGCTCGCTTTTCTATATGTTTCCTTTTTGGTCCTATATGTCAGACAGTTGGCTTAGGTTGATGGACAGTTGGTATGGATTTTTCATTGTCATTGATTTCAACCATTGGAGAGTGATATTGTAGATTGATGTCAACCTTTAGTGATTGATGTCAACCCTTGGAGAAATTTCGGTAGCGAATTCTTGTAGCACAAAGGTTTGGGTAATGGACCCAAGTTTGTTTGATTTATAATGGTATGAATTTTAATATATTTGAAGATAAGACTATTCTAGATGGGTATTGCATGTCATGTCATTTTCGGTGGTATGTGGAACATCACATAACTCCTCACGGTTAGAGAGTTATGGCCATTTGAAGTTGGAGAACCCGTGTTTGGGTAATGGACCCAAGTTTGTTTGATGTATAATAGTATGAGTTTTGATATATTTTAAGGTAATATTATTCTATATGGATAGTACATGTCATGCCATTTCTGGTGGTATGTGGAAGGTCACATAACTTCTCACGGTTTGAGAGTTATGGCCTTACGAATTTGGAGGACCCCCATATGTTGGCTTGAAGCCCCAAAAGGTCAAAGAAGTCAAAGTGCTTGCAAAGAAGAAATTATTTAAATAATAAAGTGAAGTGACAAAGTCAAAAAGGATTTTTTAAATAATAAAGTGAAGTGACAAAGTCAAAGAGGATTATTTAAATAATAAAGTGAAGTGACAAAGTTAAAGAGAATTATTTAAATAATAAAGTGAAGTGACAAAGTCAAAGAGGATTATTTAAATAATAAAGTGAAGTGAAAAAGTCAAGGAGGACTTAATAAAGTAAATGGAAAACTTTCTAATTATGGAAAGTGGTTAGAAGTGGGTTAGCCCTAAAATAAGGAAATTGGGTTAAGATGGTTAAAAGGTAACCCCTTGAGGAAGCGACATGAAAGTATAAATAAGAGGCAAGGCTCTCTCATTTTAAGAAAACTTGAGCCTATTTAATATCTTCAGGTGACTGAGGTAACCAAAGGATATCTAAGCCAAATTTCAAAGGGAAGGTGAAGTAAATAAGGTTGAAATTCAAGGGAGGATAAATTCTTTTGATGATATTTTCTAAGGTATGTTATTTACAGGTCATCTCACCATTTTCAAAATAACTTTTTCTCTAGAATGATTCAGACCGTGACATTATAAGGCCATTGAGGAAACATATACAAGTAACTGTGGTACAAATTTCATCTTGTGGGTCGTTGTATTTTTGGAGTTACACTCTGTGGAAAATAGGGTTTGTGGATAGTCTTGAAACTAGTCTAAAACAGGTGTTTCGGGTAAAAACGTCATAACTTATTCATAAAATATCCAAATTCAGTAAGAAAAAATGTGTTGGTTAGAATACATTATGTAATATTCTATGTAAAATTTTCAGATCCATACAACAAATATTATGTCCATGGCACGCTCTACAAGTTTGCTCTCTAGAATAAACCAGAATTCAACAAGGTATGTCATTTTTGCTATAACTCATTTTCTGAGAGGTTCCAAGTAGTGAGACCTAGAGGAATTGCATAAAACACACTGAAGAACATTGTGTACTATTTTCAGATCTTTATTCATTACAGGTACATATTTATGATTATTTCAAGTTAGGGTTTTTGACTAATCCAAAACTAGTCATGTGAGACTAAAGTAAAGTTTGATGGAAATGCTAGTCTCTTGTTGTTAAAGTTAAGGAAGGTTTGCAGGTATGTGATCATATACACGAGGTCTATTACAGAGTTACAAATCAGATTTGGATGATGAAATTGATGAGGTTTTTTGGTTGAGGTACATGTTAGATACATGGTTGAGACATGTAGTTCATGAGTTGGCACATACATGAGTTGTATATTTGATGATGTTGGTACATCTTGATGAGTCATAGTTCATGAGTAGTTGATACATGATTGATGCATACTTGGTACATGGTTGGACTCACTTGTTAGTAGTATTGTTGACACATGGTTTATGGATGGTGTAGCATACATGTATTGGTATATTATTAGAATCACATATTGATCTTGGTGATGATTATGAGTTGTTGTGTTATGCTTGGTTGATGCACATATTTGAGAGTTGTCTTGGTGATTGATCTTGGTGAGTAGATCTAATTTGGTTGATAAGATTGATGAGACAGGTTGTTGTGATAGGTTGTTTGGACAGGTTGTTGTGACAAGTTATTCGTACAGGTTTGGTGCATGGTTGATGCACTTATTCATGGTATAGGTTGGTGCATGGTTGATGCACTTGTTTATGGTACAGGTTGGTGCATGATTGATGCACTTGTTTATGGTACAGGTTGATTATAGGTTGTTTGGTACAGGTTGGTGCATGGTTGATGCACTTGCTTATGATACAAGTTGATTATAGGTTGAGGTACAATTTGATGCATGGTTGATGCATGGTTCGGGTTATTGGTACAGGTTGTTTGGTGCAGGTTGATTAGTACAGGTTTACAGCAATATATCTCACAGTGATAGTGTGACAGTGGTTCCATCATTCTACTTATATACTACAGTAGTTGGACAAGGAAAGGACAGGTGGTTGTAGCCACCTTCCAGTTGTAGTCGGAGAACATAGGGGGTTGTAGCCTCCTTCTGGTTGTAACCAGAGAATTGGGGAGTTGGATATTCCCTCAGGTTGTAGCCTGATAAACTAGGGGGTTGGAGCCTCCTTCTAGTTGCAGCTGGAAAAAAAAGGAATTTGGTGCTTTCAAATGTAATTCTTAAAGACATATAAGAAAAAGCATTATGTGGTTTTCTCCCGCTTTGGTTTTCCACATAAAACATTGGTGTATTGTGTATGTGTGTGATTGCTCATTTGTTCATTGTTTATTTACTCTAAAACTATTGGATGATAATGCTACATTGATATAACACTTGCATTTTATGGTGAAAAGGGATTATATTTCTCTATTACTGATTCACCCCCCACCCCCCTCCCCTAGTAATCCAAAAATTGGTATCAGAGCCGGTTCCTTTAGGAAACAGTTTAACCACTGGAAGGAGATCATGGATTATTATGAGAATGGAGTACCAATGTTTAATGGTCATAATGGTTTTTAAGTATGAGATGTGGAGCATAAGGACAGAAGTATTTTTACAAGCATAGGGATATTATATTTGGCTATCAGTTGTTACAGGACATGATAGTTCAAAAAGGGCAAAGACTGCAGCCAAGAAGGAATTGAAGAAGAATAAAAAAAATAGAAATGAATTTCATATGGAAGGATTACCTAATCCGGTAAGAGAAAAGGTTAGTAAATGTTCATCATCCAAAAAAATTTGGGATAAGTTACATGACATATATTCTTCACCCATCGCAAATTCAGAAAATGCCAAAGAAGATGCAGATACAGAACAAGAAGAAAGATGCTCATCATGTCAGACAGATTCAAAAGAGGAAGAGTATGAAGAAGCAGAAGTTGATTACAGAGAAAAATTGATCAGTGCAATTGAATATCTAAAGAAAGAAAGAGAAGAAAACAATTCATCCAAGAAAGAATTGATGAAGCAAAAGGAAAGTGTTCAAGGTTCCGAAAAGGATCAGCGGGTCATCAAGAATTTAAGATCTCAACTAGAAGAGGCCAGAAGAATAGAAGAAACTCTAAAATATCAAAATAAATGTTTAGAAGCCAACATAGCAGCACAAAAGGAAGAAGCAAAAAAGAGAGAAAAGATATTGAGGGATCATCTCAAGGAAAGAACCAATGACTTAAACCAACTTGAGGAAGAGTTTGGTCAAGAAGAGAGAAGACTGGAAGAAGAAATAATTACATTGAAAATCCAACTTGAAGAAGCAAAGAGAACAGAAGAGGTCATGAAGTCTTAGATAATGAAGAAAGAAGAAGAGGTTGAGAATCTTGAAGAAGAAGTTGTCACACTAAGAGTCAAAATCGTCAAGTTCAACAAGAACGTTGAAGAGACAAAAACATCCACATCAGTTGTAGAGAATGAAGAGAAGCACTCTACATTGCTAGAAAAGAAGAATGAAGAAAATAGAAAGAGTTATGAAGAAGTTCTCAAAGGAATGAATCATGGTCAACCAGAATCTAAGAAAACTAATAAAGATACATCTTCAAGAATACCATCCATGTTCAAGCCACAAAGAAGCTTCAATCATGATCATGAACAGTCAAGGCAAAAATTTAGAAGGACTACACAACAAAGAAGATCATTCACTCCTAGGTATGAAAATTTCTTTTATGGTCATTGTTTTTATTGTACTAACTTTGGACATAAGATTACATATTGCATGGATTATAAAATAAATGTTCAAGCAAGAAATGCCTGTGTGGCCCCACGTAACATTGAATGTTACAAATGTCATAAATATGGACACATAGCTCGTGATTGTAGAAGCATGATCGATACTTCCATGAAAGAGAACATTGATATCATATATAATAAAGTATGGATAAGAAAACAAGAAGAACAGGTGAACAAAGACCAACTCCCAGAGATTGCAAGATTGGCAATAAAACGAGATGAAGAAAAATCTACAGAGAAAAAAAAGGATGTCAGATATAGAAAGGTTTGGAAAATAAATGAAAGAAAAGAAGGACAAGTAAATAAGGAACAGGTTCAAGAGATTGTAATTTCAGGTATTGTAGTGAAAGATGAATCCATAGACAGAAAGAAAGAAATCAAAGCTTAGAGAGATTATGAATCTACCAATGAAGATGATGATGAATACACATTAGAGCGGGAATTGACCTGAGCCATCCGGCTTAAAGACTCCCAGGTAATATGAATATTAGACAGGGGGAGTCTATGCAATAGTTGTGACAGACCAAAGAACCATCCTTCGAGCAACTTGCAGAGTTTGAGAAGACAGATCCAGAGAAGTCAGTTAGCAGAAGTACAGTTTGATCAAGACTTCATGATAGTATAGTGATAAATGGATCATCATTATGGACAATTACGCAAGTAGAGTCTTGGACAGTATGGACAGAGATGGATTTGTAAGAATACTTATCAGGTTTGGACAGATATATGAAAGTTGACGAGAGCATGGATTCATAGATTGGTTCAGAGAGTGGTTTAGAGACAAAGGAACATTATCATAATGGATGATAATTACACAGGAAATGGCTCGAACAATGCTAATGGATTCCAAATTGACAGATATTTTTTGGACACATGTAGTGCATATAGCAGTTCACATTCAAAATAAATTAATGCTCAGAAACAACAATGACAAAACTCCCTATGAACTATGGAAAGGAAGCGCAGACAACAACCTCTACATCAAGGTAACTCAAGGTAGTATTTTATTAATTGAAATTTATGTTGATGATATTGTTTTGGAAGTACTAATGATAGGTTAAGCCAGAAATTTGCAAAGGATATGCAGAATAAATTTGAAATGTCATTACTTGGAGAACTATCCTTCTTTTTGGATCTTCAGATATGTCAAAACAACCAAGGAATTTGTATTCCGCAAACTCAGTATATCATAGATTTGTTAAAGAGGTTCGGAATGGAAGATTGCAAACTGGTTACCACTCCTATGCAAACCAGTTGCAAGTTGAGAAAAGATGATGATTCAAAGTCTATAGACCCGAGTCAATACAGGTCAATGATTAGTAGCTTACTATATGTGATATCATCCAGACCAGATGTAATGCAGGCAGTTGGACAGGTGGCATGATTTCAAGCATCACCAAAGGAATCACATGTATTAGCAGTGAAGAGGATTTTCAGATGTCTCAAAAAAACAAAAGAGTTTGGATTATGGTATCCAAAAGGAAAGGATCTATCACTTATTGCCTACACAGATGCAGATTGGGCAAGTTGCATTGATGACCGACGAAGCACCAATGGAGTAGCATTCTACTTGGGTGAGTGTTTAGTATCATGTTTAAGCAAGAAACAATCATCAATATCCTTATCTACAGTCGAGGAAGAGTATATTGCAGCAGCAAACATGGATTCTATGGATGAAACAAACTCTAACAAATATACAGGTTGAGTATGATGAGCCCATTCCAATCTATTGTGATAATACAAGTGTCATAAGTATCTCAAATAACCCGGTGATGCACTCCAAGATGAAGCATATTCCAGTCAAGTATCACTTTCTACAGGAACAGGTTGCAGAGAAGAACATCAGAGTTGAATATGTGGGCACAAAAGAACAAGTGGAAGACATATTTACAAAATTGCTTCCACGGGAAGCCTTTGTGTATCTTCGCCAGAGACTAGGAGTGATTTCTACTCAAAAATGAATGTTTTTGAATGCTTATCGTATATGTCTTATATGTACACGAGGAACTACCATAAATAGGACAATTCATGTTGGGAGATCAGTTTCAGGAAGAGTTCAGTCAGGGCGAGTATCCCCAAGGACGGTTCAGTTAGGGGGAGCAGCCCCGGATGGAAAGATACATTTTCCATTGATGACAAAGGGGGAAAGATTTATCAGATGCAGGATAGAAATTATTGGAGAGAGAGAACAGATGCATATAGGCATGGGGAGAAGCCCAAGGAGAGTTCAGTCAGGGGAGCATCCCAAAAGGGAGATACCCTTTTCCATTGATGTCAAAGGGGGAGAGATAGAAACATTGATGAGGAGTATAAGTATGAATGTTATCATGACTAAATGTTTCCATCAATGTTGGTGTTTCCATCAATGCCAAAGGGGGATATTGTCAAACAGTTGGCTTAGGTTGATGGGAAGTTGGTATGGATTGTTGGTTGTCATTGATTTCAACCATTGGAGAGTGATATTGTAGATTGATGTCAACCCTTGGAGAAAGTCTGGTAGCATAAAGGTTTGGGTAATGGACCCAAGTTTTTTGATGTATAATAGTATGAATTTTAATATATTTGAAGGTAAGACTATTCTAGATGGGTAGTACATGAGTAGTTGATACATGATTGATGCATACTTGGTACATGGTTGGAGGCACTTGTTAGTAGTATTGTTGACACACAAAGGAGGTCATAAGCCTCATCCATCCAGTTGAGATACATTTTCTTCTTAATAGAAGAGGTTGGATTAACCTCTGTAGCCATGGTAATCCAATACAAGCCTCTGCATCTGAGTTGATGCAGAATTTTTAGCTTCCACTCGAAGTAGTTATGAGGCGTGAGAAGTATTGTCGGAAAATAATCCATATTTTTTGGTTGCATCTCCCTTCTATACCTACAAATGATATTCTTGTGCACCTTGCTCCTAGAAATGTATGGGATTTGATACCATGTAGAATTGTGGTGAAACCTGCACAGAGAATCTAGCTAACAACATTTCTTACAAAGCTTGCAAATTGAGAGAAGGAGAGAAGAGATGAGAGAAAAGAACCAATAGAATTGTATTCACTAATGAGAGAATGATTAATTACACATGATATACTCTACATGGCTAAGTAAAGTCGCCATAATAGTGATCTAGAGAAACATATACACCCACTAACAGAAACCAAAGTAATCGGCCACATAGTCCCAGTTAATTGATCCATGCAATCATCATTTAACTAAGTCACACGTGTGGAAGTGAGAGAAACACATGCAACTTCTAGTGATAAAACTGAGGTTGTCATGCATGAGTGGCTTCCACTAGTCTAACTGAGTGTAACTAACTCTAAACTGAAGACAAGCGCCCTTTTTTGTAGGGGAATATTTTCTAGAGAGAATAGTCTCATATAAAGAAGTGTTCTCAACATTGGACTATCAACCTTAGGAAAATAATTACCTAGGTGAGTGTGTAATATCTCCAACATATTAAACCTCTATAATATCATCTCAACATATTTGCTCTGATACCACATGTAAGTTTTAAATCTATGAAGTAAATCAATGCATATAGATTCTTAAGAAAAACATAAATTAATCAATGGCTCGTACACATAATACACGGAGATTTACACTGGAAACCCTTAATTTGGAGAAACCAGCCTTTCTTAGTGTCGCACCTCTCAACTCTTCATTGTATTAATTTCACCATTCACAATGCAATATATACAATATTTTAGGTATTCTGCAACTACCAAAACTCTAATCCCTTAATCCAGGATCTATTTAGAAAACCACTAAAAATAGAAAAAATGCCAAAATAGAAAAAAAAATGCTAAAATAGAAAAAAAAATGCTCAAAAAACATTTTTGGGGCACTGCTTCAGAGCCGAACGCCTCGCGTAGCCTGGGGGGGGGGGGATCTTTTCCCCCCCTCGAGTAGTGCCCAGAGAACACGTACACCACTACTAGGGAGGGATCATCAAAACTGACACACACTCCCACACACATGAAAAGAATATAACACATACCCAACATGCACTGCGCTATGTGTGATCTCGGCAAATCAGAAAGAGAGAGAAAACTTGCATTTTTGGGGCAAGCTAAATGAGATATAACCCATTTGTTGTTGTCGAGAAGCGGAATTTTTTGTGTGTGTGAATGCATGAAAAGATTTTTTTTTTTAAGTACGCACCTTGAAGTAGAGCTCCAACAACAACAACAACCCCCATTCTTCTTCTTAAGAATACAATGTGTTTTGCACTAGCTCACTTGGTTGAAAGTTGTTTCATTTAGTAAGAGGTCTTGAGTTTAAGTCTTTTTTTTGTTAATTTTTAAAAAATGCAATGCATTCATTGTAAAGTGCATTTCACTTAAGTTATAAAAGTGAATAACTATATCCCCCAGGGTGTAGAATAGTTAGTCATGTAGTGTACTTTTAAGGAACTCCGTTATGTGAAGTCATCGGTTCGAAACCCTCGACTTACCTTGTGTGTCGTTTGATGGGTCGCATTGGAATGCATGGAGGTTATAGTGGTATCAGCTGGATAACTCGACCCCGTGTCACACGAGTACGATCCTAGCAAGTTGTTGATTCCACCCGTCATTAAAAAAAAAGTGAATCACTATAAAGTAGTTTTAATATTCTTTTTAGTTACTTTTTTTGCATGCAACTTTAATTTATAAAGTAACTTCATTATAAAAGTGATTCTCACTTATTCTATAAAAGAGGGTCACTTGATAAGTAACTCCTTTGTAAAATTGATCTTATAGCAAAGTTATATACAGAGGTGTTACGAGGAAAATCACTTTATGGCATGGGGTAAACCACAACAGATGGAAATAACTGCAAAAATCAACTATAATCTCAAGTATGCTATATAAACAAATATGCTAACAAGACAAGATAAAGAGCCTACCTCGTCCAGACGTTCGATGAAGTCCACTGTTGAGCACTTGACTCAAAGAAATACACCTGCAACTTGTCCTCAAAAACCAAGATACGCAAGCATATGGTGATAATATATAAAGTTAGCACATACAATAGCATAATCCATCAATATTCATAACAAATGCGCCCATGGAATAATAATTCATATATTTGCAAGACATTAATTGGACAAGAAAAGAGTATTTCTATTAAAATATAATCAACAGAAGTGTATGAATCACAAAATTCTATGTCAGCACGTTCAGAACCGAGAAACTAAGTGCCTTCCAGCTAGGCCTCCACCACTTCAATCCTCCACCAAATGCAAGCTCATATAAGAGAGACAATGAGGTTCTCCATCAAATAGATAAGAGCTTGGGGGTTGAACAATGTGTTCAGACTTAAAAGGACCAAGGGATGCAGACTCAATATGAAGTGAATAATTTCTCCAGATCAATTTTGCTCTCAAAGATGAATTCTTCTGCTCTTCTTCCACAGCTTGGATAAGGCCCATTTATAGCCTTCAAATGGAACTGAAGGGCTGAGTCGGAACGTTTTCAATATATGGAAGGTCAAGGATCATGGATCTAGTGACGTGACATGGAAACCCAACACAATTTTTTTAATTTTGAGCACAAAACCCAATGTACGTGGATTGTAATGGTGCAACCTACATATACGCATGTTGTATAGATGTCAAGGCACATATATGTGGAAAAATACAATTTTTAGCTCTGGGAACTGCAAAAAGGGACTTCAAGTCTGCATAGGGAAACGAAAACGTCCTTATGGGCAAGTTGCACAGGGTAAGGAAAATATTGCTATAACAGGAGGAGCATCACCACATGCACCAACTTTTACTTGCAACATGGCTCTTTGGTTACAGCTTATGCCTTTTTTTTAAAAGGGCATAACTTTCAAATCTGAAGTCTGTTTTCAGTGCCATTTTTTTTTAAACAGCCTATTTTTTCGAGATATTTTCATCCAGATGATCTATTTCATCTTTTGAATCCATATTATCTACATATTTTGACATGGCTTCTCCAAGTGATGTTTTGCATACCAATACCAACTACTTCTCATGGAAATCTCATATGAAGGATGTACTCAGAAGTAAAGGATTGTACCAGATTACCTTGGGAAAAGAAAAAGGCCCCTATGATGATGAAAATTAATCCAAATGGGATAATAACAATGATGAAGCACATGGACTAATCGGAATTTCCATCTCTCTTGAGTTATGGTTTCACCTTCAAGGAATTGATGGCCTAGATAAAGCTTGGGAAAATCTTAAAGATGTGTTTGGTAAACACAATGTGATTCAATCCCACCATATTGAAAATCAGCTAATGACTAAGTCCCAATGATTTTCCTTACATTGAAGATTATTTATCTAAGTTCAAAACACTTAGAATTTTATGTATAGAATGTAACCTAGATTTGAAGGATGACTGATGCATCTATGTTATTCTTTCTAAGCTTGGTAGTGCATATTTTATCTTATTATCTACCTTTTATGCCACGAGAGAAGCTATAGGGAGTGATTATAAAGAACCCACCCTTGAGTATTTTTTTGATCCTCTGATTAGAGATCAAGATAATCTTTTGTAGCTTGGAGTGATAAACAGTGCAGGTGCATCTAAAAAAGCCTTAGTGGCCCAACAGAAAGATAAATACAAGAATCCCAATTCAAGGGGATATATTACAGTTCAAAGGGGACTCCTTTGTTGGTTTGTTTCACTGATTCATATTGAGATGGATACCTTAATTATTCAAATTCTATTGCAGGTTATGCTTTTATCCTTTGTTTTGGACCTATCACTTGGGCTTATAAGAAACAAATGGATACTTTTCTTTATTCAACAGAAGTAGAGTACTGAGCAGTAGTTAATACAAGTCAAGAAGCCTTGTGGCTTCGATGGATCCTTTCAGAGTTTGGATTCCAACATCAACATCCAACCACCCTCTGGTGTGACAATCAGAGTGCCATCAAGCTCGCAAAATATTCATTTCAACATCAGCACAGCAAACACATTGAGATACACATGAACTTCATCAAAAATCTCATTCATAATCGAGTTATTGAAGTGTTATTGTTCCCTACAGAAGATAAAATTGCAGGAATTTTCACAAAGTCTCTTACAAAAGTGAAGCTTTACAAACTTCGATCTATGTTGGGAGTTCAGGAAGTTTTCATTAAGCGGGGATAGGCTCTAATGCCTCCTTCATTCTCCTAATTTGTTGCTTGTGAATCCTTCACTCCTATCTCAAGTCATTCTTAAGGGGGAATGTTAGGATATTTAGACACTTAGGAGTTATTTAAGATCAAATTGGTCTAATTTAAGTGTCTTTAAGTAAAAGTGTTTCTTTAGTATGCATCAGTATGAGTTTGTAATTATGTAATCCAACAGTCACAATATGTTCTAGACATAGAGTGATCTGACGGATCATATTCTCCTCGATCTTAAAAGATACATTGATCTATGGCTTAACACTTGATTGGTCCATGATCTCTATTTAAAGAGCATGGAGGATCATTTGTTGATGATCGATTGTGAGAAACTCTCTTGTAAAATATTTGTATTTTGAATTAATAAATTGCCTCAAGTGGCCACATTGACTGGGGTTGTGGATGTTTCCCCACATTGGGGTTTTACCATTTAAAAACATCATGTGTTGATATTTGATTTGGTTGTGTAAGTGGTTACTAAAGGTGTTTGTCCTCTATTGGAATACCATGTATTGTCGAACATCGTTAACTTCATGCAGTTCCTTTATTAAAAATTTCAATCGTATGTTAAGATATGGGAGGGTGTGTTAGGTATAGGATATCTTGTCCCAATTCATTCATTGCAAGAAGAAGTAACTTTATCTCTATGTGGAGTTGGAAGGGATCCCATCATTTCTCGAGAGGTGTATCATAAGACTCGATCCAAGGATATATTCTCATTTTTTTTGCAGAAAAAGGGTCTAGCTGGAGGTAGCCCGAGAGTGCTAGGTTGTGACTCAAATTCATTGATTGTGAAAAATTATATTCACAATGGGCTAGAGGCTTTGGGCCAAGATACTACACTTTATTTTGGGAATTTGAATTATCATAATTTTGTTGAATCTTTCCTTTTTGCCCCAAAATTTAAGGAGAATTCTACTAAGTCCCCATTGGTGATTCCAGGTGGACTTCGACATAGTCATGCTAATGGTTATGATAATAGTAGAGTGTGTGTGGGTGTCAAGGATTTAGGGGAGGTTATTCCTAGTTTGAGGAAGCATTCGGTGGAAGATTGTGGGGGTAATAGTGAGGGGGTGGAAGGTCCAAAGGTGTAGTAAAGGGTTCAATGGAGGATAGTATATAAGGTGATGTGGTTAATAGGGTTCATTCAAAGGTCGATGAGGGATATATTCAAAAACGGAGGAAGAAATGTATTAAGCAAATATTTCTCCTATTAAGCTTGTATTTGGGGAGGATATCAAGATGAATGAAGTGGTTAGTATGGCCACTCAAAACACTTGTAGGGATTCATGGGAGGATATGTGAAAGGAATATTCAAGCATATATGAAGGTTGAATAGGAATCCATACTAGGGTATGAATTGAAGTTGTATTTTCACTCTAGGGCCTAAATGAAATTTTTATTTTGTACTGCAAAAGATGCAAAAAATATCCTACTTTTCATAGGAAATAGGAATCCACTCCTCTTTCCCTTAAGAGATGGTATCCTTAATTTGACTCAAGGTCTGAAAGGGTTGAAAATATGTTGGTTTGGGTGAAGTTACCAAGGCTTCTACTTGAGTTTTGGTCTAATGTAGTGTTTAGATAAATTGGGAACTCCCTTTGGCATTCCATTGAGGTTGATATGAGCTATTTATATATAAGAAAATTGTTGATAGCTGGGATTTTTGTGGGTTTAATCTAAGAGATGGTTTTGTTACTTAAATTGTTCTACATAAGAGTTCTAGTTATTATGTTCAGAGTTTGGACTATTTTGGAATCCATTTCATTGCATCAAATGTCAAAATGTGGTCATGAGTAGTCGTTCAATTTCGGTTCGAAAGGACCATGATAAGGATCAAAATAAAGGGTCGAATATAAATTCTCCAATTAATGTTGAAAGGAAGGATGAGGTGCAAGTCAATTTTCCTATGGTTGCTTCAACACTAGAGAAGCAATTTGATAATCATCTTCATAAATACTCAAGTAAATATTTGGCTAGTCAGACAATTCATGATGAAAAGGCTAATGGTCGGGATTGTATTGAAGTGTAGGGGATTATGGATCAACATTTTTTTATATTGGTCCAAACTTAGTCATTTTTGTGTTTCTTGTATATCCTATACTTGGCCATTTTTTCTAAATGCGGGTTGCGGAGTAGGCTACCACCAAGCCTGCAAATCTGCAAGCTCGCGGATCCACAAGACTACAAGTTCCATACTTAGTTTATTTCTCACCTCTCCAAAATATTAAAACTTAGCCGTGTATTTTGTTACAAAATAATAAGTCATCCCTCACCCCACAAATATCTACATCTCGCAACCTGCAAACCCGCAAAACTCAAAAAGACCCTTCCCATTTTTGTGTACCCCACAATGATTTGCATATTTCTGTATCCTGCAAAATCAACCTTTTTGGTACTTAGAATATTTCTTGAATGTGGATGTAGGATTCCCCTCATATATCCCCTTTCGTTCTCCACATCCCGCATCCCGCATTTTTGAAATCACCATAATGCACTTTTTATCCCTCACTTTACACCTCCATACTTAACCATTTTCCATACACCCCGACACAATTTCACCATTCTCGGTGACATTCATTCCCCGTCGCCACATTAGTTGCCACTTGTATGAATTGAATACCATTATTAAGTGGCATAATTTTCATAAAAGCTTCGTCGTAAATCTTAAATCAAATCGTGTGATTGGAAGCTTCGAATTAAGAGCTACAACATTTAATAATCAAGGTAATACGTGGTAAAATTAAATAATAAATTAGAAGACATGTTGTAAAAATATTGTATTGAAAAAAGCACCACCTATTCACGAAAAATAAAAAGTCTTTGTAAGATATGTCAAGTAAAAGGAAATAATTATATTGTGATGATATTGTCAACACCTTAGGACGAGAAGATCATCGGTTTCAATGATCGCAGGCCTACAGGTGGTACTCATCTCTCCCATATGAAGAAAAGAAGTCGAACAAGGTTTGGACCTCGGGTATTGCATTGGTTGGATGCATGTCAGAATTATATGATTTCAAAGAGTTGGTTCTCTATTGCACTGACAAATTTGACAATGAGAGAAGAATTATTCATATACAAGGGAAACCATCGATCTCTTTAACACCCTCAGTGTTCAAGATAATGTTGAGACTCCATGACCCCACTCTAACATTCAAAAATGTTGAAGCTGATGATTTTCTTAAATCTCACAGTGGGGGAATGGATTTCCTTGAAATATTTCTTACAAGCCCGACCAACAACACTAATGCTACATGGGTTGAGGTGTGCTCTTTTAAATATCCATATAAAGACGTCACCTGGTTGTTTTCCAAAATAATTAGATAGGAGTCCACGGCCTCAGTGCCAAAGTTTATTGCATATATTCTCTTTTATTCAATTCATGAAAATGCTATAATTTGCTAGGCCCAGATTATTTCAAATGAGATTTTGTTTCAGTTGGGAAGCCTTAGGAAGACCAAGAAATTTTACATGACTTCTTATCTAGTTTATGCTATAGTTTATTGCCACATTTTTTAGGACTTGCCCGGAGCTAAGAATGTAGACTTAAAGAAGGATCCAGTTTCATTCTAGTATCTGGTGTTATGGAAGCACAAGGCCCCATACAATTTCTATGAAGTACAAAATGGCTTATTTTTCTCTTTTAAGAAGATGATTCACAATCTCGCCACGTCTAGACTATCATTAGAAGTTGCATCCTTTCTGTCAGAGAAAGGATTTTTTTAAACCATGGGAGATTTCAATTTCATTAGACTTTATGGATTTTAGGGGAAACCCTATGTGCTTCCATTTCATGTCTCTGATAGAATTTTCACGCTGAAGTATGCAAACTATACAAATATTGGGTGCATTTCTTCAAAGAGAAAATAAAAAAGCAATTCATCATGTTGCCATGGAAATTTGAAGAAATGTCCATGAAAAACACTTCTCATTTAGATGAATACACAACTCAATTTGACCGATTTAATTTAAAATAAGTCCAAGCAATCCAAGGTTTCGACCCTAAGGATTTGTTTTCGGCACATGTGTTCTCAATTGGATACGGTTCATCATTTAGTAAGTTTGTGCAACTAGAAGGAGGGGGAGATAATCAAGATATTCTCGAAGGATCTCTTGGAAGTCACCTTAGATGATATTGAAGCACTGGATAGCACCAATGAATACCATAAGAAACGGGGTTGAGAAGTGACAAGTAAAAATCTAGGTTCACCAAATGTGTCACAGAAGAGTACCTCAACAAAAACGAAACCCTGAAATAATAGTCAAGAACAAAGAAGGTCTTCCATCAGAAATTCAGATGATGGTGGAGATAAAGACCCTACCAGAAAGACAGTTGAAAAATAAAACATTGTTCATGTCTCTGTAAAAATAAAAAGAGAAATTCAGAAAGAAGGGAAGGAAGCACCTAAAGCTGAAATGAGTCCCAAAGACATGGATGTTGATGACATAATAGGAGAGCCCAACTAGGCCAAACAGAGGATGATCAAGAGCAAGGTTATAGCTAAAGAATTGGCTTCCCAGGAGCCAGAGATATTTGAGGAAGAATCTGTCACTTTGCACCATGCAGCCTACAATAAGAATTCAAAAAATGTGTTAATTGAAAAAGGTAAATTTTAAGAATAAAAAGGTTTCGAAAAAATGGAAATTAAAGATTGATTTTCAAGGGGTAAAACCCTCGAAAATCATGAAGATTCATGAAGTAACTAGTGAAGTATTAAATTATTATGTCGACTAGATAGAGAAGGAGAATTTGATCTTAAAGGAAAAAGTAAAAGTATTGGAAAAAGATTTGCTTCCAAGACCTTTGTTTTTCGAACCCGTTACTCATATTCAGTCATTATGTAGTCTCAAGAAGATGTACCAGAAACCAGCTCCAAGTTGAAAGGTTCATCAAGTTTATTAATGGTCATAAGAAAATATATTGGAGATAACATTAAGAGAAGGATAGGATCGATCCTTGAGATATGGGAGTTAGCAACAAATTCAGCTACTCTCTCAACAAGGGTCTTGCGCTTTAAAGAATATCTCCAAAATTATTTGGAAAATGAAGAAAGATTTTACAAAGAAGCAGTGGGTACATTTTCGACAAAGGTCTTAAGTCTAAGCAATATACATAGAAGAGACCAAAATCTTCCTTCCAAGACTTGTCTGAAACAAATTAATGCTTGTTGGTTGAAAAGAATTAAGTGCTTAAGGGAAATGTTGTCTAAATGTGATGTTATAAATACTAAAAGAGGTTATTTGTTTTTAAAACTTGTTGATTTGACAAAGGAACTAGAGGGCCTACACTTAATTATGGACTCAATGCTCTTATCAAAAGAGAAATTATAAGAATAGTTGGATGCCTTGGAAGTTTCTTGGGACAACGAATTTAATGGCTCAATTGAATATTCTGAAGAAGTGGAAAGGTGGTTAATCCAGTACATGAACAAAAATGAAGATATTGAAGACACTTCACCAATTGAGCCTTGATCTTAAAGAGATAGAAAATGAGTTAATTGAAACCAACACTAAAAATGAGAAAATGGTTTCTCCTATTAGGGAGTATATCAAAAATGGTTAAGAAAATCCTTGATTAAAATAACCGAAACGGATCAACAAGTAGGTGGTAATACAGTTATTCCACCTCCAACCCAGCAACAGCCTATTAAAGACACACCAACAAGAAAATAGAGGGTTTGATCTTCCATCATAGTAAGTCAAGTAGTCACTTTGTCTTTCTCTCACCTCTTTTTCTTTCTCAATTAGTAGTCACTTTTCCTTTCTTCTTTCAAAATTTGTGAAAATCAAAGGCCAAACCCTAATTGTCTCCTTTCTGTATTCCAAGTCTTTCATTAATTTCATGGTCCGCAGGAGCCCAATCCTAGTCCTCTTTGAAGGACAAATGTCATTTATGTTTTTATGAAATTTACGGACATTATTGTTTTTAAAGACATTTATTATTTTGTAGGTTCCCAGAGAACTATTCGGGACATTACATTAGTGATTTCTCATACTTTAATTTTAAGCATGAGATTTCAAATGTCTATCAAAATCTTTTTCGAGCTTAATTGAATGATCATTTAAATTTCTCTACCATATGTGGCCCTTATATTCTTTCCTTTTGTTGAATAATGTGCCTTACTTTGTTGAATACTATGATGAAAATGTCGTTGTATAAGACTATTTACTCTCTTGGTTTATAATCTTGTATTATAGTGTGAATATTTACTTTCAATGAGATGTTTGGTCCTTTCTCAGATGCTCTTTGCATGTGAATATTTGTTTCAAGAATAAGCATGGTCCTCTCTCAAGCACATTTTATATTCTTGTATATTATTTAAATATATAGGAGTACCACCTCTTTAAAAAAGCAAGGGGATTTATTCTCGTGATGTTCTCTTAAATACCTTAAAACAATCTTTTAGATCAACAGGGTTGAATGTTGGTGTATCCAAGAGGTTGAAGTCTCTATTGGTGGAATCTAGTATGTCTGTAAATGACCTATTTCCTTTAAATTTAGATTTGTTGTTGATAAGGGGTTTGATTTGGGGTTACGGGATAGATGGAACTTCAATATGCATGATTCTTCAAGCATAAGTGATTCATTTGTGTGGGGTCTATGGGATTAGGATTTCACGTAGAATTCTATTGGTTCTTTGATTGAATATGGGAAAGGGTGTTGGAAATATTGTTGTCATTGATTTCAAAGACAATGGGAGCCTACAAATGTCAAAGATAAATATTACAATCCTATATATGTCCAATATAAAGATTGCAAGATGGATATTTTTGAAAGTATTACTTTTTCATCTTTTATGATCAGTTTGGTTTAACCCTATCTTTGAAGAATCTTTTACCATGCATACCTAGCTCAAATGGGAGCACAAGTTACATGGTTTGAAATCTTATTCCAATACCTTTCCAATGGTATAAAGCATTCCTTATAAATACCTAGGAATGAGGAGATATGAATGTTTTCATCCAGCAATCTAGCCAAAAAATTGAGGTCAGCTCAGCCAGTCTTTACAGGTCAGCCCTAAAAGTGGGGACAGAATTACTATAAATATAGGATAGATTTTCGCATTTGTAGAGAAACCAAGCAAGATATCAATTTTGAGGTGTGCAAAAGTGATCTGAGATGCGCTAAAGGTGTCAAGGTGTCTTTCTAGTGTGCAAGAAAATTCTAAGGAGTTTTCTTGAGGTCTTTTTTGTTCTCAAGGTGTGTTATAAAGGATTGAAGGTTTGTGATGTTTTCATGTGCATTTTTTTGAGGTTGGGATGTTGTCGTCAGTGGATGTTTCTGTCAATGAATGTTGTCATTAGTGAATGTTGTCTTCAGTGGATGTTGTCGTCAGTGATTACATTCTGGGAATGATGTTATGAGGCTTGCTAGGGTTTGAAGGAATGTATGTGGAATGAAGCATGTAGGAAAAGTTAGAGGTACTCTATGTATTAAGATATTGTATTGGTGTATGTGTATATCTTATTGAGTTGGTGCTTAGCTGAGGAGATTAGTGTCTCCAGTAGGTTGGTGCCTACATCTTGTTGAGTTGGTGCTCAGTTGAGGATATTGGTGTCTTCAATAGGTTGGTGCCCACATATTGTTGAGTTGTTTCTTAGTTAAGGAGAATGGTGTCTCCATTAGGTTTGTGCCTACGATATTTGTAACTAAAGGTTGGTGCCGACGAAAATTTATAAATATAAGTTTATGGTTTTCTCCTGATTAGGTTTCCATGATAAACTTTGTGCATAATGATTTGATTTTATATGTGATTATTGCTTCTCGGCTAATGAATGATTGATGAATGAATGGTTAAATAAAGTAAAAATTATCTTATATTGATTCACACCCCCCCCCCTCTTAGTATAAGCATAAGTTCAATAAAGGGTAGGGTCTAATAGTCGTAGAGGGAATTTGGAGAATTTTAATTCCTTCTAAGGATTGGATTGTGTCAAAGGGGACAAATAGTTTCTTGATCGGTGTTCCAAGATATAATTTAAGAACTGGGAAATATTATTCTAGGATTGGAGGAGGGGAAATTGATGGAGGACTAGCAAGGAATTTAGGGAAGGAGGTTCAGAGTTTTGGCAAGGGAAAGAAATCAATTATGTATATAGCTCAAGAAAAGGTGTTTAATGAAGTTTTGTTGGGTAAACAATCCTCAACATTACGAATTCTTAGAGAAAATGGTTCCATTTTTAAGGGTGGCTCGTGATTTTTTTGTAGCATACCCAATACCCTCTGTCGACCATTGAGGATACAGGGTACTTATTGAAAACACATTTTTTTTTCCATTTCTCTTTTGCACCGATACCATAATCCATCCCATGCTATTAATGAAAAATTACATGCAACATGACAAGAAGGATTATGAAAATATAATTACTCATTCCATGTTATAGATGCATAAAATACATGTAAATATAACAGTAAGCAATGAATAGCATACGCGTCATTAAATTCAACATAAACGGAAATAACCCATAACACTTATCTTTCTGAAATTAAACACCAACTAGTTACAGATGAAGGACGTTTCACCCAACCATAGGCTCTCAATTTCCCATACTCTCTCTGCAATAGGGCCACCCTCAAGTTGAGGCTATGAAGTATACAAGGATGTGTTTCTCCTATGATGGCTCTAGTCCTCTCACATATCCCAATTCCCAAAATTTCCACAAATTGTAAACTCCCACAGCAATTCCAAACCACCAGCTTTATTTCCCCTTTAACCGACACAACCCAAGGAATGGGATTCCCTTCTCTACCACACAGTCCCTTAGGCTATCCCACCCTCCAAGGCTCCAAAACAAGTCCGATAGGAAATCTCTATGTTGGGGACTCCAAAAATTTTCAATTGTAATGGAGTTTTCTCAATGACAATAATTCCTCATGCATGTGGCATAATTCTCACATAGTATTCACAACAGTCATACTCATGTGATTACAAGTCATAGTGTGGCATAGGCTCTCTCCACGCCTCTATAAAGAATGAATGGAAAAATCCCCCCAACAACCAAAAGACAGATTATATTTGCATGTTATCAGCTAACGATGTGGCTTCCTAAGAAGCCTATGTACTTCACTTGGAAACTCACTCCAAGGTAATAAAGGATAATATATGAGATGAAGGACTTTGGATAATATGAGATAAAGGATTTGGACTTAGAATAAAATATTATTATTTACTTTAACCCCACTTGAGCCCCTAGTCCCCCTTTCGTTCATCTCTCATGGAATCATAGCCCCCGTGTTTTTTCCTTCTTTGTTTGCAATCAATGATGTATTTTATTATCATTATTCAATGTACATTTACATATTACATCACTTGGCCCTCAACCATTTATCATGTATTCATATACATACATTGCTAATCCATTGATCCAAAATTGGGGTGTTACATTGTTTATCTTTTAACTTCCAACGTTTGGGTAGTTCCTTGAAAAAACTAGCCTTAAAAGGACTTGTGGAAGCTAGTAAGTCAGGCATTATCATGTTGTAAGAGTCCATGGGGGATGGTAGCAAAATTGTGATGGAATTGGGTGAAATGTTTATGTGTTGGGAATTTTCTTTTATTGATGTGAGAGGTCGATCAGGTGGTGTAATAATTGGGTGGAATACAAGGCCATTACTCTACACTAATACTTTGTGTGTTGATTTAGGTTTAGATTTTTTTTTTACTTCCAGGAGATGGATAAGGAGTTCATGGTTCTCAACATATATGGACCATATAATGACAAGTGGAATTCTGGGAGAAGATATTTAGTATGGGTATTATTGAACAAGGAAATATTATATTGGGAGTAGATTTAAATTTCTCCCTTGGCAGAGATGAAATATGAGGTCCTACAACTCAAATAGACCCACTCTGATTTTTCATCCAAAGATCAGAGGATCTTGGGTTACTAGATGTTCAGCCTATCACATTCAATCCAAATTGGAGGAATAAGAGAGTAGGTAATGATAGGATTGCTAACACACTTGGTAGATTTCTCACATTATAAGAATTTATAAATGACAACATCTAGATTAGGCAATGGATTGGATCTAGGGGAGAGTCTAATCAATTTCCAGTTTTTTTTTTGGAAATGGTCGAAATTGAAAGGAAGCCTCCCAATGCTTTCAAGTTTAATATTTCTTGGATTGGGGAAGAAGATTTTGTAAAAATAATAAATGAGAAATGGATTCCTTTTGATGGGTCAAGAAGGAATCAATGGCCATTCAATTTGTTGAGAACTTAAAAAATATTAAGTAGGTAGCAGTTGTATGGGCTCATGAGAAGAAGTTAACGA
>JASDQU010738918.1:86634-107303 GCA_032191745.1 Picea mariana
AGCCCTAAAATAAGGAAATTGGGTTAAGATGGTTAAAAGGTAACCCCTTGAGGAAGCTACATGAAAGTATAAATAAGAGGCAAGGCTCTCTCATTTTAATAACACTTGAGCATATTTAATATCTGCAGGTGACTAAGGTAACCAAAGGATATCTAAGCCGAATTTCAGAGGGAAGGTGAAGTAAATAAGGTTGAAATTCAAAGGAGGATAAATTCTTTTGATGATATTTTCTAAGGTATGTTATTTACAGGTCATCTCACCATTTTCAAAATAGCTTTTTTTCTAGAATGATTCAGACCATGACATTAAAAGGCCATTGAGGAAACATATCCAAGTATCTGTGGTACAAATTTCATCTTGTGGGTCGTTGTATTTTTGGAGTTACCCTCTATGGAAAATAGGGTTTGTGGATAGTTCTGAAGCTAGTCTAAAACAGGTGTTTCAGGTAAAAACATCATAACTTCTTCATAAAAGATCCAAATTCAGTAAGAAAAAATGTGTTGGTTAGAATACATTCTGTAAAATTTTCAGATTCATACAACAAATATTATGTGCAGGGCACGCTCTACAAGTTCGCTCTCTAGAATAAGCCAGAATTCAACAAGGTATGTCATTTTTGCTATAACTCCTTTTCTGAGAGGTTCCAAGTAGTGAGACCTAGAGGAATTGCATAAAACACACTGAAGAACATTGTGTACTATTTTCAGATCTTTATTCATTACAGGTACATATTTATGATTATTTCAAGTTAGGGTTTTTTACTAATCCAAAACTAGTCATGTGAGACTAAAGTAAAGTTTGATGGAAATGCTAGTCTCTTGTTGTTAAAGTTAAGGAAGGTTTGTAGGTATGTGATCATATACACCAGGTCTATTATAGAGTTACAAATCAGATTTGGATGATGAAATTGATGAGGGTTTTTGGTTGAGGTACATGTTAGGTACATGGTTGAGACAAGTAGTTCATGAGTTGGCACATACATGAGGTGTATATTTGATGATGTTGGTGCATCTTGATGAGTCATAGTTCATGAGTAGTTGATACATGATTGATGCATACTTGGTACATGGTTGGAGTCACTTGTTAGTAGTATTGTTGACACATGGTTTATGGATGGTGTAGCATAAATGTATTGGTATATTATTAGAATCACATATTGCTCTTGGTGATGATTATGAGTTGTTGTGTTATGCTTGGTTGAGCCACATATTTGAGAGTTGTCTTGGTGCTTGATCTTGGTGAGTAGATCTAATTTGGTTGATAAGATTGATGAGACAGGTTGTTGTGATAGGTTGTTTGGACAGGTTGTTGTGACAATTTATTCATATAGGTTTGGTGCATGGTTGATGCACTTATTCATGGTATAGGTTGAGTTACAGGTTCGTGCATGGTTGATGCACTTGTTTATGGTACAGGTTGGTGCATGATTGATGCACTTATTTATGGTACAGGTTGATTACAGGTTGTTTGGTACAGGNNTGGTACAGATTTACAGCAGTATATCTCACAGTGATAGTGTGACAGTGGTTCCATCATTCTACTTATATACTAGGGCGGTTGGACAGGGAAAGGACAGGTGGTTGTAACCACCTTCCGGTTGTAGTTGGAGAACATAGGGAGTTGTAGCCTCCTTCTAGTTGCAGCTAGAGAATTGGGGAGTTGGAGATTCCTTCCCTCAGGTTGTAGCCTGAGAAACTAGGGGGTTGGGCCCTCCTTCTAGTTGTAGCTGAAAAAAAAAAAGAAATTTGGTGCTTTCAATTAATGTAATTATTAAAGACATATAAGAAAAATCATTATGTGGTTTTCTCCCGCTTTGGTTTTCCACGTAAAACACTGGTGTATTGTGTATGTGTGTGATTGCTCATTTGTTCATTGTTTATTTACTCTACAACTATTGGATGATAATGCTACATTGATATAACACTTGCATTTTATGGTGAAAAAGGATTATATTTCTCTATTACTGATTCAACCCCCACCCCCCCCTCAGTAATCCAAAAATTGGTATCAAAGCCGGTTCCTTCAGGAAACAGTTTAACCACTGGAAGGAGATCATGGATTATTATGAGAATGGAGTACCAATGTTTAATGGTCATAATGGTTTTAAGTATGAGATGTGGAGCATAAGGATGGAAATATTGTTACAGACATGGGGATATTATATTTGGCTATCAGTTGTTACAGGATATGATAGTTCAAAAAGGGCAAAGACTGCAGCCAAGAAGGAATTGAAGAAGAATAAAAAATAGCAATGAATTTCATATGGAAGGATTACCTAATCCGGTAAGAGAAAAGGTTGGTAAATGTTCATTAGCCAAAGAACTTTGGGATAAGTTACATGACATATATTCTTCACCCATCGTAAATTCATAAAATGCCAAAGAAGATGCAGATACAGAACAAGAAGAAAGATGCTCATCATGTCAGACGAATTCAGAAGAGGAAGAGTATGAAGAAGCAGAAGTTGATTATAGAGAAAAATTGATCAGTGCAATTGAATATCTAAAGAAAGAAAGAGAAGAAAACAAGTAATCCAAGAAATAATTGATGAAGCAAAAGGAAAGTGTTCAAGGTTCTGAAAAGGATCAGCAGGTCATCAAGAATTTAAGAGCTCAACTAGAAGAGGCTAGAAGAATAGAAAAAACTCTAGAATATCAAAATAAATGTTTAGAAGCCAACATAGCAGCACAAAAGGAAGAAGAAGAAAAGAGAGAAAAGATAATGATGGATCATCTCAAGGAAATAACCGATGACTTAAACCAACTTGAGGAAGAGTTTGGTCAAGAAGAGAGAACACTGGAAGAAGAAATAATTACATTGAAAATCCAACTTGAAGAAGCAAAGAGAACAGAAGAGGTCATGAAATCTCAGATAATGAAGAAAGAATAAGAGGTTGAGAATCTTGAAGAAGAAGTTGTCACACTAAGAGTCAAAATCGTCAAGTTCAACAAGAATGTTGAAGAGACAGAAACATCCACATTAGTTGTAGAGAATGAAGAGAAGCACTCTACGTTGCTAGAAAAGAAGAATGAAGAAAATAGAAAGAGTTATGCAGAATTTCTCAAAGGAATGAATCATGGCCAACCAGAATCTAAGAAAACTAATAAAGATACATCTTCAAGAAGACCATCCATGTTCAATCCACAAAGAAGTTTCAATCATGATCATGAACAGTCAAGGAAAAAATTCAGAAGGACTACACCACAAAGAAGATCATTCACTCCTAGGTATGCAAATTTCTTTTATGGTCATTGTTTTTATTGTACTAACTTTGGACATAAGATTGCAGATTGCATGGATTATAAAATAAATGTTCAAGCAAGAAATGTCTATGTGGCCCTATGTAACATTGAATGTTACAAATGTCATAAATATGGACACATAGCTTGTGATTGTAGAAGCATGATCGATACTTCCATGAAAGAGAACATTGATATCATATATAAGAAAGTATGGATAAGAAAACAGGAAGAACAGGTGAACAAAGACTAGGTCCCAGAGATTGCAAGATTGGCAATAAAACGAGATGAAGAAAAATATACAGAGAAAAAAAAGGATGTCAAATATAAAAAGGTTTGGAAAATAAATGAAAGAAAAGAAGGACAAGTAAATAAGGAACAAGTTCAAGAGATTGTACTTTCAGGTATTGTAGTGAAAGATGAATCCATAGACAGAAAGAAAGAAGTCAAAGCTCAGAGAGATGATGAATCTACCAATGAAGATGATGATGAATACACATCAGAGCAGGAATTGTCTTGAGCCATCTGGCTTAAAGACTCCCAGGTAATATGAATATTAGATAGGGGGATTCTATGCGATAGTTGTGACAGACCAAAGAACCATCCTTCGAGCAGCTTGCATATTTTGAGAAGACAGATCCAGAGAAGTCAGTTAGCAGAAGTACAGTTTGATCAAGACTTCATGATAGTATAGTGATAAATGGGTCATCATTATGGACAATTGCACAAGTAGAGTCTTGGACAGTATGGAAGGAGATGGATTTGTAAGAATACTTATCAAGTTTGGACAGATATATGAAAGTTGACGAGAGCATGGATTCATAGCTTGGTTTAGAGAGTGGTTTAGAGACAAAGGAACATTATCATAATGGATGATAATTACACAAGAAATGGCTTGAACAATGCTAATGGATTCCAAATTGATAGATTTTTTTGGACACATGTAGTGCATATAGCAGTTCACATTCAAAACAGAGTAATGCTTAGAAGCAACAATGAAAAAACTCCCTATGAACTATGGAAAGGAAGCGCAGACAACAACCTCTACATCAAGGTAACTCAAGGTAGTATTTTATTAATTGAAATTTATGTTGATGATATTGTTTTGGAAGTGCTAATGACAGGTTAAGCCAAAAATTTGCAAAGGATATGCAGAATGAATTTGAAATGTCATTACTTGGAGAACTATCCTTCTTTTTGGATCTTCAGATATGTCAAAACAACCAAGGAATTTGTATTTCTCAAACTAAGTATATCATAGAAATGCTAAAGAGGTTTGGAATGGAAGATTCCAAACTAGTTACAACTCCTATACAAACCAGTTGCAAGTTGAGAAAAGATGATAATTCAAAGTCTATAGACCAGAGTCAATACAGGTCAATGATTGGTAGCTTACTATATGTGATATCATCCAGACCAGATGTAATGCAGGCAATTGGACAGGTGGCATGATTTCAAGCATCACCAAAGGAATCACATGTATTAGCAGTGAAGAGGATTTTCAGATATCTCAAAGGAACAGAAGAGTTTGGATTATGGTATCCAAAAGGAAAGGATCTATCACTTATTGCCTACACAGATGCAGATTGGGCAGGTTGCATTGATGACCGACGAAGCACCAATGGAGTAGCGTTCTACTTGGGTGAGTGTTTAGTATCATGTTTAAGCAAGAAAAAATCATCAATATCCTTATCTACAGCCGAGGAAGAGTATATTGCAGCAGCAAACATGGATTCTATGGATGAAACAAACTCTGACAAATATACAGGTTGAGTATGATGAGCTCATTCCAATCTATTGTGATAATACAAGTGTCATCAGTATCTCAAATAACCCATTGATGCACTCCAAGATGAAGCACATTCCAATCAAGTATCACTTTCTACGAGAACAGGTTGCAGAGAAGAACATCAGATTTGAATATGTGGGCACAAAAGAACAAGTGGAAGATATATTTACAAAATTGCTTCCATGGGAAGCCTTTGTGTATCTCTGCCAGAGACTAGGAGTAATTTCTACTCCAAAATGAATGTTTTTGAATGCTTATCTTATATGTCTTATATGTACACGAGGAACTAACATAAATAGGACAATTCATGTTGGGAGATCAGTTTCAGGAAGATTTCAGTCAGGAGGAGTATCCCCAAGGACAGTTCAATTAGGGGGAGCAGCCCCAGATAGAAATATACCTTTGCCATTGATGACAAAGGGGGAGAGATTTATTAGATGCATGATATAAATGCTTGGAGAGAGATCATAGAGGCATCTAGACATGGGGAGCAGCCCAAGGAGAGTTCATTCAGGGGAACATCCCAAAAGGGAGATACCCTTTTCCATTGATGTCAAAGGGGGAGAGATAGAAACATTGATGAGGAGTATAAGTATGAATGTTATCATGACTAAATGTTTCCATCAATGCCAAAGGGGGATATTGTCAAACAGTTGGCTTAGGTTGATGGGAAGTTGGTATGCATTGTTGGTTGTCATTGATTTCAACCATTGGAGAGTGATATTGTAGATTGATGTCAAGCTTTAGTGATTGATGTCAACCCTTGGAGAAAGTCTGGTAGCACAAAGGTTTGGGTAATGGACCCAAGTTTGTTTGATGTATAATAGTATGAGTTTTAATATATTTGAAGGTAAGACTATTCTAGGTGGGTAGTACATGAGTAGTTGATACATGATTGATGCATACTTGGTACATGGTTGGAGGCACTTGTTAGTAGTATTGTTGACACACGAAGGAGGTCGTAAGCCTCATCCATCCAGTTGAGATACATTTTCTTCTTAGTAGAAGAGGTTGGGTTAACCTCTGTAGCCATGGTAATCTAATACAAACCTCTACATCTGAGTTGATGCAGAATTTTTAGCTTCCACTCGAAGCAGTTATGAGGCGTGAGAAGTATTGTCGAAAAATAATCCATATTTTTTGGTTGCATCTCCCTTCTATACCTACAAATAATATTCTTGTGCACCTTGCTCCTAGCAACCTATGGGATTTGATACCATGTAGAATTGTGGTGAAACCTGCACAGAGAATCTAGCTAACAACATTTCTTACAAAGCTTGCAAATTGAGAGAAGGAGAGAAGAGATGAGAGAAAAGAACCAATAGAATTGTATTCACTAATGAGAGAATGATTAATTACACATGATATACTCTACATGGCTAAGTAAAGTCGCCATAGTAGTGATCTAGAGAAACATATACACCCACTAACAGAAACCAAAGTAATCGGCCACATAGTCCCAGTTAATTGATCCATGCAATCATCAGTTAATTAAGTCACACGTGTGGAAGTGAGAGAAACACATGCAACTTCTAGTGATAAAACTAAGGTTGTCATGCATGAGTGGCTTCCACTAGTCTAACTGAGTGTAACTAACTCTGAACTGAAGAGAAGCGCCCTATTTTGTAGGGGAATATTCTCTAGAGAGAGTAGTCTCATATAAAGAAGTGTTCTCAACATTGGACTATCAACCTTAGGAAAATAATAGCCTAGGTGAGTGTGTAATATCTCCAACATATTAAACCTCTATAATATCATCTCAACATATTTGCTCTGATACCACATGTAAGTTTTAAATCTATGAAGTAATTCAATGCATACAGATTCTTAAGAAAAACATAAATTAATCAATGGCTCGTACACATAATACACAGAGATTTACACTGGAAACCCTTAATTGGGAGAAACCAACATTTCTTAGTGTTGCACCTCTCAACTCTTCATTGTATTAATTTCACCATTCACAATGCAATATATGCAATATTTTAGGTATTCTGCAACTACCAAAACTCTAATCCCTTAATCCAGGATCTATTTAGAAAACCACTAAAAATAGCAAAAAATGCTAATGTAGAAAAAAAAATGCTAAAGTAGAAAAAAAAATGCTCAAAAAACATTTTTGAGGCACTGCTCTGGAGCCGAACGCTTCACGTAGTCTAGGGGGGGGATCTTCCCCCCCCCCTTGAGTAGTTCCCGGAGAACATGTACACCACTACTAGGGAGGGATCATCAAATCTGACACACACCCCCACACACATGAAAAGAATATAACACATACCCAACATGCACTGTGCTATGTCTGATCTAGGCAAATCAGAAAGAGAGAGAAAACTTGCATTTTTCGGGCAAGCTAAATGAGATATAACCCATTTGTTGTTGTCGAGAAGCAGAATTTTTTGTGTGTGTGAATGCATGATAAGATTTTTTTTTTAAGTACGCACTTTGAAGTAGAGCTCCAACAACAACAACAAGCCTCGTTCTTCTTCTTAAGAATACAATGTGTTTTGTACTAGCTCACTTGGTTGAAAGTTGTTTTATTTAGTAAGAGGTCTTGAGTTTAAGTCTTTTTTTTGTTAATTTTTAAAAAAATCAATGCATTCATTGTAAAGTGCATTTCACTTAAGTTATAAAAGTGAATCACTATAGCCCCCAGGGTGTAGAATAGTTAGTCATGTAGTGTACTTTTAAGGAACTCCGTTATGTGAAGTCATCGGTTCGAAACCCTCGACTTACCTTGTGTGCCATGTGAGGGCTCGCATTGGAATGCATGGAAGTTATAGTGGTATCAGCTGGATAACTCGACCCTGTGTCACACGAGTACGATCCCAGCAAGTTGTTGATTCCACCAGTCATTAAAAAAAAAGTGAATCACTATAAAGTAGTTTTAATATTCTTTTTAGTTACTTTTTTTGCATGCAACTTTAATTTATAAAGTAACTTCATTATAAAAGTGATTCTCACTTATTCTATAAAAGAGGGTCACTTGATAAGTAACTCCTTTGTAAAAGTGATCTTATAGGCAAAGTTATATACGGAGGTGTTACGAGGAAAATCACTCTATGGCATGGGGTAAACCACAACAGATGGAAATAACTGCAGAAATCAACTCTAATCTCAAGTATGTTATATAAACAAATATGCTAACAAGAAAAGATAAAGAGCCTACCTCGTCCAAACGTTCGATGAATTCCACCGTTGAGCACTTGACTCAAAGAAATACACCTGCAACTTGTCCTCAACAACCAAGATACGCAAGCATATGGTGATAATATATAAAGTTAGCACATACAATAGCATAATCCATCAATATTCATAACAAATGAGCCCATGGAATAATAATTTATATATTTGCAAGACATTAATTGGACGATAAAAGAGTATTTCTATTAAAATATAATCAACAAAAGTGTATGAATCACAAAATTCTATGTCAGCACATTCAAAACCGAGAAACTAACTATGTTCTAGCTAGGCCTCCACCACTTCAATCCTCCACCAAAGGAAAGCTCATATAAGAGAGATAATGAGGTTCTCCATCAAATAGATAAGAGCTTGGGGGTTGAACAATGTGTTCAAACTTAAAAGGACAAAAGGATGCAAACTCAATATGAAGTGAATAATTTCTCCAGAGCAACTTTGCTCTCAAAGTTGAATTCTTATCCTCTTCTTCCACAGCTTGGATAAGGCCCATTTATGGCCTTCAAATGGAACTGAAGGGCTGAGTCGAAACATTTTTAGTATATGGAAGGTCAAGGATCATGGATCTAGTGACGTGACATGGAAACCCGACAAAAAAAATTTAATTTTGAGCACAAAACCTGATGTACGTGGGTTGTAATGGTGCAACCTGCATATACGCATGTTGTATAGCTGTCAAGGCACGTATATGTGGAAAAATACAATTTTTAGCTCTGGGAACTGCAAAAAGGGACTTCAAGTTTGCATAATGAAACGGAAAAGTCCTTCTGGACAAGTTGCATGGGGTAAGGAAAATATTGCTATAACAGGAGGAGCATCACCACATGCACCAACTTTTACTTGCAACATGGCTCTTTGGTTACAACTTATGCCTTTTTTTAAAAGGGCATAACTTTCAAATCTGAAGTCTTTTTCAGTGCCATTTTTTTTAAACGGTCTATTTTTTTGAGAGATTTTCATTAGACCATCTATTTCATCTTTTGAATCCATATTATCTACATATTTTGGCATGGCTTCTCCAAGTGATATTTTGCATACCAATACCAACTACTTCTCATGGAAATCTCATATGGAGGATGTACTCAGAAGTAAAGGATTGTACCAGATTACCTTGGGAAAAGAAAAACGCCCCTATGATGATGAAAATTAATCCAAATGGGAGAATAACAACGATGAAGCACATGGACTAATCGGAATTTCCATCTCTCCTGACTTATGGTTTCACCTTCAAGGAATTGATGGCCTAGATAAAGCTTGGGAAAATATTAAATATGTGTTTGGTAAACACAATGTGATTCAATCCCACCATATTGAAAATCAGCTAATGACTAAGTCCCAATGATTTTCCTTACATTGACGATTATTTATCTAAGTTCAAAACACTTAGAATTTTGTGTATAGAATGTAACCTAGATTTGAAGGATGACCGATGCATCTATGTTATTCTTGCTAAGCTTGGTAGTGCATATTTTATCTTATTATCTACCTTTTATTCCATGAGAGAAGCTATAGGGAGTGATTATAAAGAACCCACCCTTGAGTCTTTTTTTTATCCTCTGATTAGAGATCAAGATAAGCTTTTGTAGCTTGAAGTGATAAACAGTGCAAGTGCATCTAAAAAAGCCTTAGTGGCCCAGCAGAAAGATAAATACAAGAATCCCAGTTCAGGGGGATATATTACAGTTCAAAGGGGACTCCTTTGTTGGTTGGTTTCACTGATTCATATTGAGATGGAGACCTTAATTATTCAAATTCTATTGCAGGTTATGCTTTTATCCTTTGTTTTGGACCTGTCACTTGGGCTTATAAGAAACAACTGGCTACTTTTCTTTATTCAACAGAAGTAGAGTATCGAGCAGTAGTTAACACAAGTCAAGAAGCCTTGTGGCTTCGACGGATCCTTTCAGAGTTTGGATTCCAACATCAACATCCAACCACCATCTGGTGTGACAATTAGAGTGCCATAAAGCTCGCAAAATATCCAATTCAACATCAGCACAGCAAACACATTGAGATACACATGAACTTCATCAAAAATCTCATTCATAATCGAGTTATTGAAGTGTTATTTTTCCCTACAAAAGATAAAATTGCAGGAATTTTCACAAAGTCTCTTACAAAAGTGAAGCTTTACAAACTTCAATCTATGTTGGGAGTTCAGGAAGTTTTCATTAAGGGGGGATAGGCTCTAATGCCTCCTTCATTCTCCTAATTTGTTGCTTGTAAATCCTTCACTCCTATCCCAAGTCGTTCTTAAGGGGGAATGTTAGGATATTTAGACACTTGAGAGTTATTTAAGATCAACTTGGTCTAATTTAGGTGTCTTTAAGTAAAAGTGTGTTTCTTTAGTATGCATCAGTATGAATTTTTAATTATGTAATCGAACAGTCACAATATGTTCTAGACATAGAGTGATCTGACAAATCATATTCTCCTCGATCTTAACAGATACATTGATCTATGGCTTAACACTTGATTGGTACATGATCTCTATTTAAAGAGCATGGAGGGTCATTTGTTGATGATCGATTGTGAGAAACTCTCTTGTAAAATATTTGTATTTTGAACTAATAAATTGCCTCAAGTGGCCACATTGGCTGGGGTTGTGGATGTTTCCCCACATTGGGGTTTTACCATGTAAAAACATCGTGTGTTGATCTTTGATTTGGTTGTGTAAGTGGTTAGTAAAGGTGTTCGTCCTCTATTGGAATACCATGTATTGTCGAACATCGTCAACTCCATACAGTTCCTTTATTAAAAATTTCAATCATATGTTAAGATACGGGAGGGTGTGTTAGGTATAGGATATCTTCTCCCAATTCATTCATTGCAAGAAGAAGTAACTTCATCTCTATGTGGAGTTGGAAGGGATCCCATCATTTCTCGAGAGGTGTATCATAAGACTCGATCCAAGGAGATATTCTCATTTTTTTTGCAGAAAAAAGGGTCTAGCTGGAGGTAGCCCGAGAGTGCTAGGTTGTGACTCAAATTCATTGATTGTGAAAATTTATATTCACAATGGTCTAGAGGCTTTGGGCCAAGATACTACATTTTATTTTGGGAATTTGAATTATCATAAGTTTGTTGAATCTTTTCTTTTTGCCCCAAAATTTAAGGAGAATTCTACTAAGTCCCCATTGGTGATTCCAGGTGGACTCCGACATAGTCATGCTAATGGTTATGATAATAGTAGAGTGTGTGTGGGTGTCAAGGATTTAGGGGAGGTTATTCCTAGTTTGAGGAAGCATTTGGTGGAAGATTGTGGGGGTAATAGTGAGGGGATGGAAGGTCCAAAGGCATAGTAAAGGGTTCAATGGAGAATAGTATATAAGGTGATGTGGTTAATAGGGTTCATTCAAAGGTCGGTGAGGGATATATTCAGAAACGGAGGAAGAAATGCATTAAGCAAAATATTTCTCCTATTAAGCTTGTATTTGGGGAGGATATCAAGATGAATGAAGTGGTTAGTATGGCCACTCAAAACACTTGTAGGGATTCATGGGAGGATATGTGAAAGGAATATTCAAGCATAGATGAAGGTTGAATAGGAATCCATACTAGGGTATGAATTGAAGTTGTATTTTCACTCTAGGGCCTAAAATGAAATTGTTATTTTGTACTGCAAAAGATGCAGAAAATATCCTAGTTTTCATAGGAAATAGGAATCCACTCCTCTTTCCCTTAAGAGATGGTATCCTTAATTTGACTCGAGGTCTGAAAGGGTTGAAAATATGTTGGTTTGGGTGAAGTTACCAAGGCTTCTACTTGAGTTTGGTCTAATGTAGTGTTCAGATAAATTGGGAACTCCCTTTGGCATTCCATTGAGGTTGATATGAGCTATTTACATATAAGAAAATTGTTGATAGCTAAATTTTTGTGGGTTTAATCTAAGAGATGGTTTTGTTACTTGAATTGTTCTACATAAGATTTCTAGTTATTATGTTCAGATTTTGGACTATTTTGGAATCCATTTCATTGCATCAAATGTCAAAATGTGGTCATGATTAGTCGTTCAATTTCGGTTCGAAAGGACCATGATAAGGATCAAAATAAAGAGTCAAATATAAATTCTCCAATTAATGTTGAAAGGAAGGATGAGGTGTAAGTTGATTTTCCTATGGTTGCTTCAACACTAGAGAAGCAATTTGATAATCATCTTCATAATCACTCAAGTAAATGTGTGGCTAGTCAGACAATTCATGATGAAAAGGCTAATGGTCGGGATTGTATTGAAGTGTAGGGGATTATTGATCAACGTTTTTGTATATTGGTCCAAACTTAGTCATTTTTGTGTTTCTTGTATATCCTATACTTGGTCATTTTTTCTAAATGCGGGTTGCGGAGCAGGCTACCACCAAGCCTACAAATCTGCAAGCTCGCAGATCCACAAGACTACAAGTTCCATACTTAGTTTATTTCTCACCTCTCCAAAATATTAAAACTTAGCCGTGTATTTTGTTACAAAATAATAAGTCATCCCTCACCCCACAAATATCTACATCTCGCAAACCGCAAACCCGCAAAACTCAAAAATACCCTTCCCATTTTTGTGTACCCCACAATGATTTGCATATTTCTATATCCCACAAAATCAACCTTTTTGGTACTTAGAATATTTCTTGAATGTGGATGTAGGATTCCCCTCATATATCCCCTTTCGTTCTCCACATCCCACATCCTACATTTTTGAAATCACCACAATGCACTTTATATCCCTCACTTTACACCCCCATAATTAACCATTTTCCATACACCCGACACGATTTCACCATTCCCAATGACATTCATTCCCCATCGCCACATTAGTTTCCACTTGTATGAATTGAATACCATTATTAAGTGGCATAATTTTCATAAAAGCTTCGTCGTAAATCTTAAATCAAATCGTGTGATTGGAAGCTTCGAATTAAGAGCTACAACATTTAATAGTCAAGGTAATACGTGGTAAAATTAAATAATAAATTAGAAGACATGTTGTAAAAATATTGTATTGACAAAAGCGCCACCTATTCACGAAAAATAAAAAGTCTTTATAAGATATGTCAAGTAAAAGGAAATAATTATATTGTGATGATATTTTCAACACCTTAGGACGAGAAGATCATCGTTTTCAGTGATCGCAGGCCTACAAGTGGTACTCATCTCTCCCATATGAAGAAAATAAATCGAACAAGGTTTGGACCTCGGGTATTGCATTGGTTGGATGCATGTCGGAATTATATGATTTCAAAGAGTTGGTTCTCTATTGCATTGAAAATTTTGACAATGAGAGAAGAATTATTCATATACAAGGGAAACCATCAATCTCTTTAGCACCCTCAGTGTTCAAGATAATGTTGAGACTCCATGACCCCACTCTGACATTCAAAAATGTCAAAGCTGTGATTTTCTTAAATCTCACAGTGGGGGAATGGATTTCCTTGAAATATTTCTTACAAGCCCGACCAGCAACACTAATGCTACATGGGTTGAGGTATGATCTTTAAAATATCCATATAAAGACGTCACTTGGTTGTTTTCCAAAATAATTGGATAGGAGTCCACGGCCTCAGTGCCAAAGTTTATTGCATATATTCTCTTTTATTCAATTCATGAAAATGCTATAATTTACTAGGCCCAGATTATTTGAAATGAGATTTTGTTTCAGTTGGGAAGCCTTAGGAAGACCAAGAAATTTTACATGACTTCTTATCTAGTTTATGCTATATTTTATTGCCATATTTTTTAGGACTTGCCCAGAGCTAAGAATGTAGACTTAAAGAAGGATCCAGTTTCATTCTAGTATTTGGTATTATGGAAGCACAAGGCCCCATACAATTTCTATGAAGTACAAAATGGCTTATTTTTCTCTTTTAAAAAGATGATTCACAATCTCGCCACGTCTAGACTATCATTAGAAGTTGCATCCTTTATGTCAAAGAAAGGATTTTTTTAAACCATGGGAGATTTCAATTTCATTAGACTTTATGGATTTCAAGGGAAACCCTATGTGCTTCCATTTCATGTTTCTGATAGAATTTTCACGCTGAAGTATGCAAACTATACAAATATTGGGTGCATTTCTTCAAAGAGAAAATAAAAAAGAAATTTATCATGTTTTCATGGAAAGTTGAAGAAATTTCCATGAAAAACACTTCTCATTTAGATGAATACACAACTCAATTTGACCGGTTCAATTTAAAATAAGTCCAAGCAATCCAAGGTTTCGACCCTAAGGATTTGTTTTCGGCACACGTGTTCTCAATTGGATACGGTTCATCATTTAGTAAGTTTGTGCAACTAGAAGGAGGGGGAGATAATCAAGATATTCTCGAAGGATCTCTTGGAAGTCACCTTAGATGATATTGAAGCACTGGATAGCACCAATGAATACTATAAGAAACGGGGTTGAGAAGTGACAAGTAAAAATCTAGGTTCACCAAATGTGTCACAGAAGAGTACCTCAACAAAAACAAAACCCTGAAATAATAGTCAAGAACAAAGAAGGTCTTCCATAAGAAATTCAGATGATGGTGGAGATAAAGACCCTACCAGAAAGACAATTGAAAAATAACACATTGTTCATGTCTCTGTGAAAATAAAAAGAGAAATTCAGAAAGAAGGGAAGGAAGCATCTAAAGCTGAAATGAGTCCCAAAGACATGGATGTTGATGACATAATAGGAGAGCCCAGTTGGGCCAAACAGAGGATGATCAAGAGAAAGGTTATTGCTAAAGAATTGGCTTCCCAGGAGCCAGAGATATTTGAGGAAGAATCTGTCACTTTGGACCATGCAGCCTACAATAAGAATTCAAAAAAATTGTTAATTGAAAAAGGAAATTTTAAGAATAAAAAGGTTTCAAAAAAATGGAAATTAGAGATTGATTTTCAAGGGGTAAAACCCTCGAAAATCATGAATATTCATGAAGTAACTAGTGAAGTATTAAATTATTATGTCGACTAGATAGAGAAGGAGAATTTGATCTTAAAGGAAAAAGTAAAAGTATTGGAAAAAGATTTGCTTCCAAGACCTTTGTTTGTCGAACCCGTTACTCTTATTCAGTCATTATGCAATCTCGAGAAGATGTACCAGAAACCAACTCCAGGTTGAAAGGTTCATCAAGTTTATTAATGGTCGTAAGAAAATATATTGGAGATAACATTAAGAGAAGTATAGGATTGATCCTTGAGATATGGGAGTTAGAAACAAATTCAGCTACTCTCTCAACAAGGGTCTTGCACTTTAAAGAATACCTCCAAAATTATTTGGAAAATGAAGAAAGATTTTACAAAGAAGCAGTGGGTACATTTTCGACAAAGGTATTAAGTCTAAGCAATATACATAGAAGAGACCAAAATCTTCCTTCCAATACTTGTATGAAACAAATTAATGCTTGTTGGTTGAAAAGAATTAAGTGCTTAAGGGAAATGTTGTCTAAATGTGATGTTATAAATACTAAAAGAGGTTATGTGTTTTTAAAACTTGTTGATTTGACAAAGGAACTGGAGGGCCTACACTTAATTATGGACTCAATGCTCTTATCAAAAGAGAAATTACAAGAATAGTTGGATGCCTTGAAAGTTTATTGGGACAACGAATTTAATAACTCAATTGAATATTATGAAGAAGAAGTGGAAAGGTGGTTAATCCAATACATGAACAAAAATGAAGATATTGAAGACACACTTCACCAATTGAGCCTTGATCTTAAAGAGATAGAAAATGAGTTATTTGAAACCAACACTAAAAATGAGAAAATGGTTTCTCCTATTAGGGAGTATATCAAAAATGGTTAAGAAAATCCATGATTAAAATAACCGAAACGGATCAACAAGAAGGTGGTAATACAGTTATTCCACCTCCAACCCAGCAACAGCCTATTAAAGACACACCAACAAGAAAATAGAGGGTTTGATCTTCCATCATAGTAAGTCAAGTAGTCACTTTATCTTTCTCTCACCTCTTTTTCTTTCTCAATTAGTAGTCACTTTTCCTTTCTTCTTTCAAAATTTGTGAAAATCAAAGGCCAACCCCTAATTGTCTCCTTTCTGTACTCCAAGTCTTTCATTAATTTCATGGTCCGCAGGAGCCCAATCCTAGTCCTCTTTGAAGGACAAATGTCATTTGTGTTTTTATGAAATTTACAGACATTATTGTTTTTAAAGACATCTATTATTTTGTAGGTTCCCAGAGAACTATTCAGGACATTACATTAGTGATTTCTCAGAATTTTAATTTTAAGCATGAGATTTCAAATGTGTGTCTATCAAAATCTTTTTCGATCTTAATTGAATGATCATTTAAATTTCTCTACCATATGTGGCCCTTATATTCTTTCCTTTTGTTGAATAATGTTTCTTACTTTGTTGAATACTATGATGAAAATATCGTTGTATAAGACTATTTACTCTCTTGGTTTATAATCTTGTATTATAGTGTGAATATTTACTTCCAATGAGATGTTTGGTCCTTTCTCAGGTGTTCTTTGCATGTGAATATTTGTTTCAAGAATAAGCATGGTCCTCTCTCAAGCACATTTTATATTCTTGTATATTATTTAAATATATAAGAGTACCACCTCTTTAAAAAAGCAAGGGGATTTATCCTCATGATGTTCTCTTAAATACCTTAAAACAATCTTTTAGATCAACAGGGTTGAATGTTGGTGTATTCAGGAGGTTGAAGTCTCTATTGGTGGAATCTAGTATGTCTGTAAATGACCAATTTCCTTTAAATTTGGATTTGTTGTTGATATGGGGTTTGATTTGGGGTTATGGGATAGATGGAATTTCAATATGCATGATTCTTCAAGCACAAGTGATTCATTTGTGTGGGGTCTAGGGGATTAGGATTCCACGTAGAATTCTATTGGTTCTTTGATTGAATATGGGAAAGGGTGTTGGAAATATTGTTGTCATTGATTTCAAAGACAATGGGAGCCTACAAATGTCCAAGATAAATATTACAATCCTATATATGTCCAATATAAAGATTGCAAGATGGATATTTTTGAAAGTATTACTTTTTCATTTTTTATGATCAGTTTGGTTTAACCCTATCTTTGAATAATTTTTTACCATGCATACCTAGCTCAAATGGGAGCACAAGTTACATGGTTTGAAATCTTATTCCAATACCTTTCCAATGGTATAAAGCATTCCTTATAAATCCCTAGGAATGAGGAGATATGAATGTTTTCATCCGGCAATCCAACCAAAAGATTGAGGTCAGCTCAGCCAGTCTTTACAGGTCAACCCTAAAAGTGGGGACAGAATTACTATAAATACAGGATAGATTTTTTCATTTGTAGAGAAACCAAGCAAGATATCAATTTTGAAGTGTGCAAAAGTGATTTGATATGCGCTAAAGGTGTCAAGGTGTCTTTCTAGTGTGCAAGAAAATTCTAAGGGGTTTTCTTGAGGTCTTTTTGGTTCTCAAGGTGTGCTATGAAGGACTGAAGGTTTGTGATGTTTTCATGTGCATTTTTTTGAGGTTGTGATGTTGTCATCAATGGATGTTTCTATCAATTAATGTTGTCATTAGTGAATGTTGTCTTCAGTGGATGTTGTCGTCAGTGATTACATTCTGGAAATGATGCTATGAGGCTTGCTAGGGTTTGAAGGAATGTATGTGGAATGAAGCATGTAGGAAAAGTTAGAGGTACTCTATGTATTAAGATATTGTATTGGTGTATGTGTATATCTTATTGAGTTGGTGCTCAGCTGAGGAGATTAGTGTCTCCAGTAGGTTGGTGCCTACATCTTGTTGCGTTGGTGCTCAGTTGAGGAGATTGGTGTCTTCAATAGGTTGGTGCCCACATATTGTTGAGTTGGTTCTTAGTTAAGGAGAATGGTGTCTCCATTAGGTTTGTGCCTATGATATTTGTAACTATAGGTTGGTGCAAACATAAATTTATAAAGATAAGTTTATGGTTTTCTCCCGATTAGGTTTCCATGTTAAACTTTGTGCATAATGATTTGAGTTTATATGTGATTATTGTTTCTTGGCTAATGAATGATTGATGAATGGTTAAATAAAGTAAAAATTATCTTATATCGATTCACCCCCCACCCCACCCCTCTTAGTATAAGCATAAGTTCAATAAAGGGTAGGGTCTAATAGCCGTAGAGGGAATTTGGAGAATTTTAATTCCTTCTAAGGATTGCATTGTGTCAAAGGGGACAAATAGTTTATTGATCAGTGTTCCAAGATATAATTTAAGAACTGGGAAATATTATTCTAGGATTGGAGGAGGAGAAATTGATGGAGGACTAGCAATGAATTTAGAGAAGGAGGTTCAGAGTTTTGGCAAGGGAAAGAAATCAATTATGTATATAGCTCAAGAAAAGGTATTTAATGAAGTTTTGTTGGGTAAACAATCCTCAACATTACGATTTCTTAGAGAAAATGGTTCCATTTTTAAGGGTGGCTCATGATTTTTTTGTAGCATACCCAATAGCCTCTGTCGACCATTGAGGATACAGGGTACTTAATGAAAACACATTTTTTTCCATTTCTCCTTTTGCACTGATACCATAATCCATCCCATGCTATTATTGAAAAATTACATGCAACATGACAAGAAGGATTATGCAAATATAATTACCCATTCCATGTTACAGATGCAGAAAATGCATGTAAACACAAAAGTAAGCAATGAATAGCATACACATCATTAAATTCAACATAAACGGAAATAACCCATAACACTTATCTTTCTAAAATTAAACACCAACTAGTTGCAGATGAAGGACGTTTCACCCAACCATAGGCTCTCAGTTTCCCATACTCTTTCTGCAACAGGGCCACCCTCAGGTTGAGGCTATGAGTATACAAGGATGTGTTTCTCCTATGATGGCTCTAGTCCTCTCACATATCCCAATTCCCAAAATTTCCACAAATTGTAAACTCCCACAGCAATTCCAATCCACCAGCTCTATTTCCCCTTTAACCAGCACAACCCAAGGAATGGGATTCCCTTCTTTGCCACACAATCCCTTAGTCTATCCCACCCTCCAAGGCTCCAAAACAAGTCCGATAAGAAATCTCTATGTTGGGGACTCCAAAAAATTTCAATTGTAATGGAGTTTTCTCAATGACAATAATTCCTCATGCATGTGGCATAAATCTCACATAGTATTCACAACAGTCATACTCCTGTGATTACAAGTCATAGTGTGGCATAGGCTCTCTCCACGCCTCCATAAAGAATGAATGGAAAAATCCCCCCAACAACCAAAAGACAAAGATTATATTTGCATGTTATCAGCTAACGATGTGGCTTCTTAAGAAGCCTATGTACTTCACTTGGAAACTCACTCCAAGGTAATAAAGGATAATATATGAGATGAAGGACTTTGGATAATATGAGATAAAGGATTTGGAGTTAGAATAAAATATTATTATTTACTTTAACCCCGCTTGAGCCCCTAATCCCCCTTTCGTTCATCTCTCATGGAATCATAGCCCCCCGTGTTTTTTCCTTCTTCGTTTGCAATCAATGATGTATTTTATTATCATTATCCAATGTACATTTACATATTACATCAATTGGCCCTCAACCGTTTATCATGTATTCATATACATACATTGCTAATCCATTGATCCAAAATTGGGGTGTTACATTTTTTATTTTTTAACTTTCAACGTTTGGGTAGTTCCTTGAAAAAACTAGCCTTAAAAGGACTTGTGGAAGCTAGTAAGTCAGGCATTATCATGTTGTAAGAGTCCATGGGGGATGGTAGCAAAATTGTGATGGAATTGGGTGAAATGTTTATGTGTTGGGAATTTTCTTTTATTGATGTGAGAGGTCGATCAGGTGGTGTAATAACTGGGTGGAATACAAGGCCATTACTCTACACTAATACTTTGTGTGTTGATTTAGGTTTAGTTTTTTTTTTACTTCCAAGAGATGGATAAGGAGTTCATGGTTCTCAACATATATGGACCATATAATGATCAGTGGAATTCTGGGAGAAGATATTTAGTATGGGTATTATTGAACAAGGAAATATTATATTGGGAGTAGATTTAAATTTCTCCCTTGGAAGAGATGAAATATGAGGTCCTACAACTCAAATAGACCCACTCTGATTTTTTTCATCCAAAGATCAGAGGATCTTGGGTTACTAGATGTTCAGCCTATCACATTAAGTCCAACTTGGAGGAATAAGAGAGTGGGTAATGATAGGATTGCTACCACACTTGGTAGATTTCTCACATTATAAGCATTTATAAATGACAACATCTAGATTAGGCAATGGGTTGGATCTAGGGGAGAGTCTAATCAATTTCCAGTTATTTTTTTGGAAATGGTCAAAATTGAAAGGAAGCCTCCCAGTGCTTTCAAGTTTAATATTTCTTGGATTGGGGAAGAAGATTTTGTAAAAATAATAAATGAGAAATGGATTCCTTTTGATGGGTCAAGAAGGAATCAATGGCCATTCAATTTGTTGAGAACTTA
>JASDQU010738918.1:116175-126551 GCA_032191745.1 Picea mariana
CACATCATCTAACTCATTATTACAATTATTGACATTTCGGCAATGTCATACTTAGCAATTAAAATTGTTGTTTTAACTGACTGACACTCCGGGTGGACAAATGCATAGCAAAACTTGTCCGACTGAGCTGAAACTTGGTCCATGGGTGTAGGGGGTGCTATTCCATTTCTTTTGAACACAAATACCCCTATCAAAAGTCCAAGGACCTAGCTTTTACAATAATTGCTCAAAAACATTTAATTAATTAAAAAAAACCTATCTAGACTCGACGAAATTCCGCGAAACTTTCTACAATGTCTAACATGGTCATTTACATCATTCCTAAACAATAGCTACCAAAGGATGAGACCATTAGAATGCCGTTCACCACTTTGGAGGAATTATTGCAAGTGTGAGGGAAAAACTCATGGGAAATCAACCAGGCTGAAAAGCCCAGCTGACAACCTAAGGATAAAAAACCCTCGGTGAAAAGAACTCTCCCAATGAAAACATCCCAAGGCACCTGACCTAACTATGATCCATGCAGACTTATTATATTATTAACNACAAAATTTTGTGCTGGAGGCATAAAATGCCCAGTAGAACCAAACTGTCTTCAACATACTTGCATCTGATGATGCATATCTTCATGGCACATGGAGTTGACCACCGGTGCTAAATGGGCGGTCAACACACAACGCCACTTTTTCATCTTGCATCCCGCTCACCTATACCATTCCACTTGTCCGGGCAATGGGTTGACCTATTTACAGGATTGCACCTTACCTCATGGGAAGAAGGGGCTAAAAGCCCAGAAGGTAAAAGCAAGCTGGCAAAAGATAAAAGCCTAAGAATAAAACCTCGAGATGCTTCGCCCAAGGATCCCCGAGAAAGCAATAAAAGGCTTCTCAGCAAGAAACAAGAGGGACCCGTAAAAATAACAAAACAAGACCTAGTCAGAGGATAGGGGGTCTCATCATGAGCCAGCCTATTAGGTCCATGGGTACCTAGGAGTATGACATTACCACCGGCTGGTTACCACTCCAGGGTAGTGACTCTTGGTTGCATGGCCAAGGGAAAGGGGGTCTCATCACGAGCCAACCTTCTCATTTCTGTGAAAGTACTTATGGGTAACGCTATCACCATTGGTCACCACGCCAGGGCAATGTCCCCTGATTAGCCTCTTGAAGAAAAAAGCAATATAAAAATGAAAGGATAAAAAGAAAGAATAAAGGCATGGGCTTGGAAAGATTTGCATCCAGGACAGGTACAACTCGCCTTCTACAAAGGCACCCACAGGTAAAACTTTGCATCCTCTGCCCTCACTGCACCCACCTGCTTGGACATCCCTTGACCACATCACCCACTTGCATGGCTTGGATGAGGTCTCTTCCGAAAACTTTCCTCTTCCAGTGGACACTAGCCCAATAGGACGCCCTGACATTTTCTCCAAATTTGTATGGCAGGCTTGTGTAATGTCTTTGAGCTTTGACTGATGTATTAGGGATTTTATGCACGTGTTTAATAATATTGATGATGAGATGTGATTGACATTGCTATGATCCATGTGACTGATGAGCCCATGGAGGGCGTAGGTGTTGATGTGCAGGATCATGCCCGACGGACATGTACCATTTGGACCGATACACATGGGGAGATGATCAGTTCGGACCTCCATGGAGCTGAAGAGCCCATCAAATGGATGYTGAGACCCCATCAGGGAGGAGAGACAGGACAGAGATGGCTTAGGGGCTTTGCACCGGAGAAGAGGACGTTCCACCAGAGGCACRCTGGCARAGCTTGACCTAGGGGGGTTGTGCCCTTTTCAGTAGAACGTTGGCCTTGGAAGSCCTAGGAGGGGCAGCTTGGAGAAGCCCAAGGGGGKCTAACGTTTTGCTCCTGGAGGCTGCATTTGCCCTAGAAGGGGCTAACGTCACCCTAGAAAGGGGATGACGTCCTTTTGTTGCTTGATTAGGGTTTTAATTTGTCATTTAATGTAAAACAGCATGATTTTTTTAGTATTTTGGCCTTGTCGACCTTTTTATGACCTAAAAGTAAAATTAGGTTTTTGATACAGTATATATTGAGGGTTTTTACTCTCATTTTGAGATCATCTCTCATGAACTCATTAGTGAGGTCTGAAATTTGCGCTATACTTGGGTTGTTCGACTGAAATTGCGAGGCGCACTTGTTGAAGGAAGACTTTCTTGGCATATTTTGGCATTTCTCTTGATGGAAGGTGTTACAACTAGGGTTTCCTATGCTTTTCTTGGTGATATGTAAGTGAATTTCTGCAAAACTTCTTGATGGAATGGTTGTATTGTTATTACTTGCATATGTTGTTATAAATTTGTTGAATAAACCCTAGGTTGACAAGCACACATCATTGGTCCTTGTCTCATGTCCCCATTAAGAGATTTTTCAGCCATGGTTTGAAAAATGGCTAGCCATAGCTACACTCTTCTTTTCTCTTCATTTTGCTAGCCATTTCCTTTCCTGAGCTAAGAAGGAGAAGACGTCTCAAGGCCTAGTTCCCCAACACCTTGAGAGTCGTTTTTCCCCTAGGGTTTGCTGGTGAAGCCTTGCAGTAGCAACACGTTGCCTTCCAAACCCTGTTGTCTTGGTTTTATGCTATTTTCTCAGCTAGCCGTCATTGCCATTGAGTTAAGGAAGGAGGAGAGAGCACCGAGGCCTAGTTCCCCTACACCAAGGTGAGCCTCTCTCCCCTAGGGTTTTGACTTTGAGGCCTTGCCCTAGCAACACTTCAAAGCTTCACCTTCTAGTCCTTAGTCGTACTACCTTTTTGATCCTTAGCTCCTGCGTCCTCTACTTTTGACTCCATTAACCCTAAGGCACTGATCTAAGACCTCTTGTCTTGAGTGAACTTGATCACAACAACTCTCAAAACTTTGAATGAAACCCTAACTACTAACCCTAGTTTAGAAACTAACCTAATTAACCTACTATTGTCGTTATCTCTAGCTATAAACATCATTTATGCAGCTAACGTTTCTCTTTTAAGAAATTGAATGGTGGTTTAAAGGCATTAATTGAATAAAGTGTTGATTGTTACATTTGAATGCCACGTTTTTCTTAGCATTTATTGAAGAAGTGACATTATATATTATTGTTATTTTATAAACATTGACTTCGTCAATATTTATTATCCAATTGTTTATATGTGCATCAGATAATCATTGATTTATATGAAGTACTAACCAAGTGAGCAAGCTTGCATATATCAATTTCTTGTTGCTTTGTCTTGGGCAGGTGTATCTCTCTTTTGGGTTATACTTTATTATTGGCTATTAGCCGGACTATCTGCTCGGTGGTGACTTGTGAGGGGGGAAACTTATCCTTGTCTTATAATCCTTTGCCCTCTCAAAACCCCAAGTCACCAGGGACGTCTCCCCTGGGCCTTACCACCCTAAACAGAAAGAACCATCCCATTGAGGTGACATTGGGTGGGATTGGTTTCAGTTACGCCAGTTTGACTACTCTTCATCCATTTACTCTCCTAGCTACAAACTACGCGATAACAAGTCCTATGCTTAATAATGCATATCCAAAGAAAGGATTGTAAGAAATGAAAAAAGAAAGAAAGGAAAACATATAGAAAAAGGAAAAAAAAGAAGGGGTAGTAGAACAAAGTGTCGAGATGGTAACTCTAAGCCTAGTGCACTCTCATGAAGGCCATCATGGAAGAAATGAAGAACCCTAGCTCTTGAAAGCTAGTTGAAGAAGACCTATACATCATACATGACTATGAAGGTTAATTCATCAAGTTTCCCCTTTCCCCTTCTACTAATTAACCATCACATTACCTACTTCTAACTTAGCAATCTAGGACATACTTCTTCGTCTTAGGAGTGCCACATGTAATAGAGGTTAATGTTGTTTCCACCATGGTTGAACTTAGCCTAATGCATAAAAGTTAAATGAGTTATTGAGAAGATAGAAGAAAGCACTCATATGTTTACTACCTAATAACATGTATATCGAGGCATGACTCACTACTATAGGTGGGTGCCTTGCATTGAGATCCGTGTACATGCATCGAGGTGACATCTATGCCTTCAGATCCGTGTACTATGCCTTCAGATCCGTGACATTGCAGTGGGATCCATAATACTGCCTTGGGATCCATATTGTGTTGCATATCCCTAGCCCTAGCCAAATTGTCTAAAACATCTTCTCATAAGTGGAAATTCTCTCTCTTGGATGATATACTCTTCACTTTAAATCTGAAATTCTGCATTCTTTTATCATACAAAAAGATTTGGAAGTGTTGGACAGCCTCAAGCTTGTCCTTTTCTTAGCATATGATTGATCGGCACTCAAAGCATACATTGCACCATCAATTATTGCTAGTCGATTTCACTCATTGTGCCCTAAAGCAGCTTAAAGTGGTTTGTTCTAACTAACCTCTTTAAAGTTTCATTTGTTGAGTAATAATCATTTAAATGCAAATCTGAAGTTGTCTTTATTGTTCATCTTTTACATCAGATTTAACACACACATCCACTAGCTCCTAACACTCTTACTTAAGTGGATAATTGGTGGTTTATGCTATTGTTCCTAACTTGTGATCTTTGAAGCAATTACTCACTTATTAGAATCCTTGTGCATTACATTGTCATACATATTGTGGAAATCATCAAAGAAGATAATAAGCTTGCATGATTATAATTCACTAAACAAGTTTACTTTAAATTTATCATTAATAAGGATAACCCGCTTGACCTTTGGGAGCTTGCGTAAAGTTTAGGGGATATTGTACCTGTTATCCCCTATCCTAGGGAAAACTAAGGAGATCATGTCTCGAGGCCCACAGGTCCTAGACATGGAGTGCCGAGAGTCGGACGACATGAGCATGGCCCTGGAGGGCACATCTTTTCTTCAGTGCAGTCAATTTATCAACAAAAGCAGCATCTATCCCACCGACCTGGTCCTGAAGTAGCAGTAAGTCTTGCTCCATGAGGTAATGAGTCCGGGTATCATGGTATGTGTCACTCTGATTTTTGAAGCACTTGAATATGTTGCAATAAAATCTCCTTCATTTCATAACGTTAGCTTGGAAATTGTGCTCTTTAACTTGTTCATACCTGGGAGGGTGACATAATGCCCTAGTAAGTTGATTCCCCTTTACGATGAGTTGCCACTGGGTGGGTCTATGAAAGGTCATCATCCATTCCCTCCATACTTACCACTTTCCATCATTATTCCTCTCATCTCCCCATACCTTGGTTCAGGCATTGGGTTTTCCACGCTAGGAAAGGTTGTACCTTGCCTTATGGGAAGAAGGGACTAAAGGCCCAGAGGGTAAAAGTAGCTGGCAGGAGTTAAAAGCCAAAATGANCCTAGTAAGCTGATTCCCCTTTACGATGAGTTGCCACTGGGTGGGTCTATGAAAGGTCATCATCCATTCCCTCCATACTTACCACTTTCCATCATTATTCTTCTCATCTCCCCATACCTTGGTTCAGGCATTGGGTTTTCCACGCTAGGAAAGGTTGTACCTTGCCTTATGGGAAGAAGGGACTAAAGGCCCAGAGGGTAAAAGTAGCTGGCAAGAGTTAAAAGCCAAAATGAAACCTTTGAGATGCTTCGCCCAGGGATTCCCGAGAAAGCAATAAAAGGCTTCTCAGTAAAAAAAGGGGACCCGTAAGATGAAACAAAACTCAAGGTACTAGTTGGTGGATGGGAGGTCTCATTATGAGTCGGCCTATTAGGTCCATGGCCATGTAGCGGTATGACACTACCATCTATCTGGTCACCAAACCAGGGTAGTGGCTCTTGGTGGCATAGCCAAGAGAAAGGGGGTCTCATCACGAGCCAACCTTCTCATTTCCGTGAAATGCTTGTGGGTAACACTGTAACCTCTGGTCACCATGCCAGGACAGTGTCCCCCTACTTTTCCCTTGAAAAAAAAAAAGACCAAAAGCAATAAGACTAAGAATAAAAGGCATTGAATGGGCTAGGAAACAATGGCATCCATGATAAGGTGCAGCCCGCCCTCTACAGAGGCACCCACAGGAAAGACCTACATTTCCCTATTATCACTGCACCCTCTGCCCAAACATTTCCCATATGCCGCATCACACACACTTACATGACCTTAGATTGGTTCTCACCTGGGAAACACCCCAAACTTAAGGAGGATTAGCCTAATAGGACATCCTAAGACCTACTCCAAACATGACTTGTTAAACTGCATAACGTCTTTGAGCATTTGTCAGGGTAAAGGGGGGTTTGATGCACATGTTTGGGTAATTTGATTATTAGATGTGATTGACATTGCTATGATCCATGTGACTTATGAGCCCATGGAGGGCGTACTTATGGCTGTTGCAGGACTTTGCCTGATGGAGAGATACATATGGGGGAATGATTATGTCGAACCTCCATGGGGTTGAAAGCCCAACTGATTGATGTTGTAACCCCACCAGGGGAAAAAGAGAAACCACATGCTTGCACCAGGAAGAAAGAAGAACGTTGCACCAGGGACACTCCGGCAGACCTAGACCCAGGGGGTCTTGCCTTTCCTCTTGGACGTTGACCCTTGGAGGCCCAAGACATCATCATTTTGACCCTAGACGTCATCCAGTTAGGGTTTTCATTTATGAGGATGGTTGTGTGCTAGTTGGCACGTGTGGCAGCATTTGGGGCCTTTGGAGGCCAAACTTTTTGCATCTGATGCCTAGCGTTCCACCCTAGGGGGGTAACGTCACCCTAGAAGGGCATGATGTCACCCTTGGATTTGATTTTAGGGTTTAATTAATGACATTTATGTAAAAACTGGATTTTAATGTAATTTGGCCATGTCAATCTTTTTATGACCTAACTGTAATTAAAGGTCATTGATATTGTATAAATAAGAGAGAGAAACTCTCATTTTTTCATCATTCACTCATCACACAAGTAGTGGTCTGAAATTCGGCCCTCTTTAAGAGTTATTGGCTGAAATTAAGTGGTGCGCAACTTTTGGGGAGGCAAATCTTGGTGCATTTTGGCAAATTTTCATGTGGAGGATCTTCAACTAAGGTTTATGCTTGATTATTCTTGGTGAAGTAAGTAGAAAATCCGCATTTCTTTATTGTGAATGAATGCTTATGGTGAATTTACTTGTTTCATGTCAAAGATTATGAAATTGTTTGCTTGAAACCCTAGGAGAAAGACATATGTTACTATCTTTTTCTCTATAATCTTCCACTTGCTAAGATTTCTTGAAAGGCACCTATCTAGAAGTAGATACTAGAGCCCTACCATTGTAGCACTCTAGTAACCCTACTTCATTGCCTATTGCATATTTTATTTCAATTTGTCTAAGGAAAAGAGAAATCGCTAGGGCCTAATTTTTATTACTTTCTAGCAATTATCTCTAGGACTTGGATTTTTGAGGCCTTGGGCTATCAACACCTCTCTCATCCTCTCTCATCCTCTCCATCCCCTTTGGCTAAATATTATCATTGCTATTTTCCTCTAAGAGTTGCTGCTGCCATCATTGACTCCATTACCCTAGAAGGCACTAGTCTACCCATTACAAGTGTTGATTGATCAAACAATTTTCAGAACATCTTCTTTTGAACACCTACTAACTCCTACTAACCTTAGATTAGTCTAAATCATTAACCTACTTGCTGTTGTTGCAAAAGATTGCTACAGTCATCTAACAGCAGCAAATTAACTATAAAAAGTGACATGTTATGCTAGCTAGATATTGCTAAAACTGCTTGTGACTATCTATTATCAATTTGCCTAGTTAAAGCTATTATTTCAAGGCTTTTGTCAAGCATTTTGAAGCATAATTATTGTGGCTGTTACAAAATTATCATTTGCTGTTATAAACTGTTATACTGTTGCAATTTTATATCAGCTAGTACATTTCTTAAGAGTTCATTGTCTTATGAAGCACTAATATCACTTTGGTACTTGGAAAGTGCCCCTTTTTGCTTTGTTGTCTTGTTCTGAGCAGGTACACAATATTATTCATTTGCTTCATCTTCAGTAAGACTTATAGAACCTTTAAACTTGAGTGATATGTGAGAGGGGAGGGATTTCCTTGTGTCATCTACCTTAGCCTTCTCAAACCCTCAGGTCACTCGGGACATCTCCCCTGGGGTACTGTAACATACTCCTAAATAGAAAGGGATTTCCTATTAAGGTGACAGTGATAGGTCATTCCCAGTAACGCCAATTATGTATCAACTTGCCATGGGCTTTGGACAAGTATAAATTGTGCGATAACATTTTGGCGTTGTTGTCGGGGAACACTGAGTCAATATTCCTCAACGACACTTTTTTGGTATGCCTTTCCCTTAAAGCCTTTTATCATATGAAGCTTACCTGGGGACTCCACTGAGGGTGATTCCCTCTTTTCCATTTGATGATCCCTAGAAGGATTATCTGGCGACTCCACTAATGATTAAGCTAAACATGGCTTCTCAATGGGACCCAAGAATTTTTAAACCCTTGGATATGAGTAAAATTCCGGGTTACCCTCGACAAATGCCCCCGAGGTATGAAAAATGGCTCCCTAGATTCACTGGTAGTGATGGGGTTAGAGTCAATAATCACATGGATAATTTTTGGGCTTTCTTTCAACTTCACCCTATCAGTGATGATGCTCGGGATTTGGTAATGAAACTTTTCTCGGTAATGAAACTTTTCTCGGCCACTCTTCATGGCAATGCTAGGAAATGGTATGACGATCTCCTTGATGCTAGCATCACATCTATGGACCAGTTAGAAGAAACCTTTCTCAAGAAATGGGGTATTAAATTGGAAGATATCCAAATGCTACTAAAAAGACTCTAGTACATAAAACAAACTGAAATGAGACTGTCGAGGAATTTCATACTAGGTTTGAGAACTTGCTATATCAGATTCCTAGAAGCCATCGTCCTGGGAACAAGTACCTCGTTTGCCTCTATACCAATGCACTCTTAGTGCATTTAGGGTTCCTCCTCAATAAAAAGGGGCCAAAAACAATCAATGATGCCTATCACATGGCCATACAAATCGAGGTGAGTATCTCTTTGTTCAAGAGAAAACACATCTTTTCTCTAGAAACCAAAGTTGATGACCCCAAAGGTACCCCAGATACTCTTAGTCTGGAGAGATTAGTTTCCCTTGAGATCTTTGAAAGAAGAGAACAAGTCATCGACCAACAGGAGGTTGAGGAGAGGGATCCTAATGAGGGTTTCCAATCCCATGAGGAAGAGCAAGAATTTACTCATGCTTCTACCGAGGATAATGGAGACATGGTTGAAGAGCAAGAGCCTGAAGATATCAAACATGATGATGAAGTATTGATGTGTGCTCCTCCCTCTGATGAAGCCATCCAAGAGCCTATTCCTCCTGCACAAGAAGAAGAGGATGAGGTTAGTCACTTTCCTTTTCAAGTTTTTGATGATACCTTATTCTATGATTCAGAGGGGGAAGAAGAAAGGGAATCCTTGGACAAGATAGATCCTCCTTATTATGAAGTTGAACATGTAGAGAGAAGTCATGAGGACGAGACAATGACGCATGCTCTTCCATTTAATGAAGTTATCCAAATGCTCGAAGCTCCTGCACAGGAAGAAGTAAACACGATAAGTTATTTCCCTTTCCAAGATTTTGATGATGCTTTATTTTATGATTTCGAAAGTGAAGAAGTGTTAGAGGAGCCCTTGGATGTTTTAAGCCCTTCATGTTATGATAAAGGTGATGACTTTGTTGATAATATTGATGAGTTCATACATGTCGGGAAACGTAAATGGGATGTGATTGGATATGATGGGGATCCCAATTACGACATTGAGGGTCATTTCCAAAAGTTGCCTTTACAACTATCATATGAGGTTACTACTAGTTTTGATATTTGGCAACAAGATGATGATATAATTACAAAAGTTTTCCAAGCACCCAAGGATAACCCATGCAATATTCTCCTAATGATTTTCGGTCATACCTTGAAAATTTTGATGAGTATTCTTTTGAGCACTTGGATTTATTCTATGAAGAATATTATTAACCACCATTGTGCTCAGATCTTCATAAAGGTGAGGACATTGCTTGCCCAAAGAGAGACACTTGTAACAAGGTTTTCCAACCTCCATCGATTACTTTGCCTCGCTATGTCGCTAAGCATGCAGTCAGAAAATATGTCCCTTGTCTTGAGTTTTCTCTGAGCCAAAGATTATTTTTAGAATTCAAGGGTAGGTTGAATACCTCAAGAAGAAGTTTATTATCTCAATCTTTGAGCCTTCCCTTAAGAAATTGTCAATCATCCTCTAGGTTCTTACTAGTCCCTTCCCAGACCTCAGAATGTGAAGATGTCCAAGGTAGCCAACCTTCAGACTCTTTGAGTCAGTCTTTTGAACCTTTGATTTTTCAAGATCCATTTCTAAGAT
>JASDQU010738918.1:162160-177553 GCA_032191745.1 Picea mariana
CTTCGAGATAAGCTTATTAGTGTCCTCCATTTCCACCTCTTCTTCGTGTGATCCCATAGTTTCTGCATCTTCAACTTCTATTGCTTCATACCTATTGTGATTGCTTTCGGCCTCACACCCTTCTCCAACTGGAGATTTCACTTTGTGTGGAGAATGAGGGGGAGGGGGATTGCTCCCCTGAAGATTCTCTTGCTAATGCACAACCTATTTTCCGTCTTGCTTTTTTCTTTTTGGCTGTAGCCACTGTTTTGGTTCCCCTTCATTTGGCGGATCAAGCTTATATTTGGGGCAACTTTTCGCAAAGTGCCCCTATTCATGACATACTTTGCATTCGAACGAAAGTTGTTCACAATCTACTTTCTAAATGTAGGACTAATTATCAAGGGTTAGCTAAATAGTCTCTAGAAAACCCTTTTCTAGATCTACCTCCACGCAGATCTAAGCACGTGCTTGTAGACCTTCTCGTGGTCCAACATGATCAATAAAATGACCTAGGGTATTGCCTATGCTTTTGAGGGTTTCATCATTCCAACAATGCAAAGGGGGAAATGGAAGCCTAACCCAGATTGGGATTGCAGATGGAATATTATTTTTAGGACTAAAATCTCGAGTCCACTTATTCAAGCACATAGCCCTTGTGCCCATGAAATAGGACCCACTTCAAAAGATGAGATCTCGATCTGCTATCTTTTCAAATAAGAACACAAAAAAACCCTTACCACAGAAAGCCGAAGACATTTGACCTTGAATGTTAGGTTTCTAGCTTTTATCAATCCATTGGGCCATAACACAAGGGGAAGGCCACAACCCCGTGAATTGGCCAACTAAACTGTTCTCAGCAAGATGCAAAGCGAAGTTTCACGAGGTCAGAGGGTGCACAGGGACCTTCGGGATATTGATAAGCTTCTTGACAAAATGCGAGGGGGGAGGCTTGACTATCTTGTTGTAAGGCATAATCAAGGCTTGGAATGTTGCTATATCAGGCGACGACGGAGGCAAAGGGGGATCTCCAACCCCGATCCAGGGGCCATACTTCAGAACGTAGATCGCTGAAAAAACACGTAGTGAAAAAACCCTAGCCATAGAGCTCTATTCTGTGCCCTAGTTAATCAATCACGCTATTTGAAATGACCCATATGAATACAAGACCTTAGCGAATCACAAGCAATTTCAACCTGTTATCGCACAATCTGTATTTTCCCAAAGCCCAAGGCAAGTGGATGTAAGATTGGCGTAACAGGGGGTGACCTATCACTGTCACCTTAACATGAAACCCCTTTCTATTTATGGATATATCAAGATTACCCCAGGGGAGATGTCCCCAGTGACCTAAAGGGCTGATAACTAAGGCAAGGATGCAAGAAAATCCCCCTCTTACTGGTCACTCAATTCAGAAGGTTCTTATGGTCTTTGAGGGATGAAGAAAATGGTAAAATGAAGTGTACCTGCCAAGAACAAGACAACAAGAGAATATAGCAACTTGCAAGTACAAAGATATGATGTCAGTGTTTCTTAAGACCATAAACCTTCAAGAAGTAAGCTAGTTGATATGAAGTTACAACAATGCAACAATTTATAAAAACAATTAATATTTTATAACAACCACAAGAGTTATGCCTTGAAAATGCTTGAAAATGACAAGAAGAAATAGTTTTGACTTAGCAGAATGATAAAATTTTGTCACAAGCAAGTTTGACAATGTCTAGCTAGAATAATAAGTCACTTTTGCAGAGAATTTGTTGTTGTTAGATGGTTGTAGCAATCTTTTGCAACAACAACAAATTCTAATGGTCAAAAGTGCAAGAAAACACCATACAAAGTTAGCACTTATCTAGTAGATTGACTAGCAATTGTCACAATTAAATTTTGAATGAGTTAAGTGCAAGTTATGTAGACAAATGTATCCAATCAATCTATGTTAGTATGGATGTATGATGCATGAGCATCACCGACACCAAGCGAGCCAGCGCGGAAGCAAAAGACAGCTGGACAAGCCAGCACAAATTTTGAAATTTCCTTGAAGTAGACGCGCAATCTTAAATGAATTCATTAAGAAGAAGCACACTTGTATAATGTAAACGGACCTTGAGCGACTGCTCTCATCCTTAGTAGATAGAAGGCATTTATAGGAGTTAATGCAAGTAGGTAGAATTCAATTCTAGATTAGACAGTTTTAGAAGGAAAGAGGAAAACGGGATATAGACACCCTCATTGTGGATTGTAACATTATTGAAGCATGAATAGAGAAGAGAGCATAGGGAGAGAAGCAGAGAGCATAGGGAGAGAAGCAGAGAGCTATGTAGCAGACTCCATGTACAGAAGTTCTGAATTTATATAAAAAAAGTCATGATTCAGAGTCATGGTGTTCACATATTCTCTGTGTATGCATCTTTGAATGTTATGTTCATGAATGGTTTCTTCGTTCTATCATACAGTTGCTTTTATGCTATGTATGAATGATTTCTTGTTGAATGTTTGAAATCTGAGAGAGGAAGAGTAAGGAGAATGAGTTTCAATTGTTTCTCTATCTGAGCAAGATTCCTACAAGGAGTGCAGTTGAATTGTCCGCAAGGAGTGCGTCGACAAGGAGTTCAGAGGGTTGTCTCTGAAAGCTCAGGAGAGATAGTGTTTGTTCTCATTTCCTCAGAGTGCAGCCAGGCACAGGAGCCGTGCAAGGAGGGCGTAGGCCAAGGAGAGTCTCAGGGTTGTGAACCTGAGCAACATATCGAAGGATTTCTGCTGCAGGTGTGCGTAGAAGTTGAAGTATTCAACATTTGGAAGTATCTGAAGGTTGTCGCAAGGAGTGCGCGCAAGAATCTTCTTTAAGCCTCAGAGTTGTGAGAAAGCTCAGGAGGGATGAGGCCTTCTAATCCATTTAAGGACAATGCAGAGAAGTTGCGGCTGGAAGTATTAAGAAAGGCGTCGTAAGTTTGTAGCGCAAGTGGATAAGTCTAGGGAAGAGTCCTTGGTTTCCTTCGTAGAAATCATCAAAGGGAAGAGACTGACGGTCAGAAATCTGTGGGGAGGATTAGAAAAATCCCGCCAGCCGTTAGATCTGCCAGAGAAGCGAGGAGGTTACAATTGCGTCTGGAGTTCAAGCTCAGGAGATTGTGGACCATAGGATCTTCACATAGATACCCGCCAGCCATTGGATTGACCAGGAGTTGCACGGAGTTTAAGCTTCGTGAATGGGAGGAGGAAAGTTCCGACGAGAGGCGTGGCCATCGGGATTTCGACATTCGTGAAATTGGGAGTCACGAGGACGAGTGATCGGGAATTTTCACAGTGAAAATCCCGGAATCAATCGGAGCCGTCCATCTTGAGAAGAAAGGTGGCGATAATCGAGCGTCCGTCGGCATTTCGGCGACCGGGGTTCTAAGTTGACAAAGGAATCGTGTCATCGGGGCATTGAAAGTCTCGAAATCCTGAGGTCGAATCAGGGCTGACCATCTTGAGGAGACACATGGCGAAGTTCTAAGATCTCGGGAAAAGTCCGGAAAGGGGAGACTCCATCGGAGTTTCGGGACTCGGCAAATCGAAAGTTCTCTGGGCAAGAGATCGGGAAAATCCATGTTGGAAATCCCTTAAATGATCGAAGTCGTCCATCAGTTGGGACACGTGGGCGAGATCAGAAGCCCATCAACATTTCGATCATCAGGACTCACATAAGTGAGTGTTTTGACTTTGCAGATTGGCAAAACCTGAGGGTCAATCTGAACCATCCATCCACTTGGGACGCGAGTCAGAAATCCGAAGAAAGTCGGGGATCAACATTTCATGAGTCCTGGAGACAAGGAAAATTTGCAATTCAGAATTGCGAAGTCCGGATTTCCGAAAGGAGGAGAGCTCCGTGTGGGACCCAGCTGACGTCATCTTGTCATAACGAGGCATCGGGAAATTCCAAGTGAAAACCCCCGAAGTGGTGAGGACCGTCCATCCTTGAGGACGCTTGGCTGAGATCAAAACTTTCGGGAAATTTCCCGAAAGGAAAAGTCATCAATCGGGAAATCGAGAATCGGGAAATCGGGGATTCCATGGACAAGAGGTTTAATACATTTCAACATTTGAAACCCCGAATCCCAATAAGAAGTATGACTACGGTCATATAAGAGGAGGTCGCCTGGACTGGGGCATAGCCAGGAGGGGCTAAAGTCCAAAAGGAGCGCATCGGGATACCGGAGATCGGGAATTCGAGGAAGCAAGGGTTTGCGACATCAAGGATTGGAAAACCCCAAAACCCGATTGCTACTTTTCTGTTGTGAACGGAGAAGGGATCGGGCATAAAGGCTGTAAGGTGCCGAAAAAGACCCGTGGGTCAAATTTAAATAAAGATTTCAGGGGAGAATCGAAGGAGCCACTCCGGCTCAGGGTGAACTTGGAACGATCCTTAAAGACCGGGAGGTCAGTGCAGAGGCCTTTTGCCGAGGCAAGGGGTAGTAATTTAAGTTATTTACCCCTAGGGTTTGTCATGCAAGCAATTTCATAATCTTTAACATGAATAAACAAATATACCATAACATTCACAATAAAATGAAGAATTGCAGATTTACTTACTTCACCAAGGATAATCAAGCAATAAAACCCTAGATTGCCAAGTAAATTCACCAAGAAATTATCCAAGTTGCAAATTTTAGCCTCCAAGAGAAGTGCGCCTCCCAATTTCAGCCAATAACTCCCAAAAGGGCGCAAACTTCAGACCACACTACTTGTGTGATGAGTCATGATGAAAAAACGAGAGTAATTTCTCTCTATTTATACATTTTCAATGACCTTTAATTAAAATTAGGTCATACAAAGGTCGACTTGGCCAAATTACATCAAAAATCCAATTTTTACATAATTTAAAGTAATTAAACCCTAAGGTCATTTCCAAGGGTCACTTCATGCCCTTCTAGGGTGACGTTGAGCCCTTAAGGTGGAACATTGGGCCCCACATGCAAAACATTTGGCCTCCAAAGGCCCTGTATGATGCCACATGTGCTAACCAACACACAACTGCCCTCATAAATGCACACCCCAGCCGTGGATGACAACTAGGGTCAAAATGATGATGTCATGGGCTCTCAAGGGTCAACGTCTAGGTGGAAAGGTAAGATCCCCCTGGGTCTAGGTCTATTATAGTGTCTCAAGGGCAACACCCTTCTTTCTTCTTGGAGCAAGTCTTTGGTGTCTCTCTGCCCCTGGTTGGGGTCACAACATCCATCTGTTGGGCTTTCAGCCCCATGGAGGTTCGAGCTAATCATTCCCTCATATGTACTTGTCCATCGAGAAAATTTCTGCAACAATAACAAGTACGCCCTCTAGGGGTTCATAAGTCATAGGGATCATAGTAATGTCAATCACATCTAATAATCAAATTACCCAAACATGTGCATCAAACCCCCCTTCACCCAGACAAATGCTCAAAGACGTTATGCAGTTTAACAAGTTAGGTTTGGAGAAGGTCTCAAGGTGTCCTATTGGGCTAATCCTCCTTAAGTTTGGGGTGCTTCCCAGGTGAGAACCAATCTAGGTCATGTAAGTGTGTGTGAGGTGGCGTGGGGTAAGTGTTTGGGCATGGGGTGCAGTGATAACAGAGAAATGTAGATCTTACCTGTGGGTGCCTCTGTAAAGGGCGAGTTGCACCTTGTCATAGATGCCATTCTTTCCTAGCCCATTCAATGCCTTTTATTCTTAGCTTTATTGCTTTTTATCTTTTTCTTTTATGCTTCAAGGGAAGAGTTGAGGGACACTGTCCTGGCTTGGTGACCAGAGGTGACAACGTTACCCACAAGCATTTCACGGAGATGGGAAGGTTGGCTCGTGATGAGACCCCCTTTCTCTTGGCTATGCCACCAAGAACCACTACCCTGGTTTGGTGACCAGATAGATGGTAGTGTCATACCGATACATACCCATGGTCATAATAGGTCGGCTCATAATGAGACCTGCCATCCTCCAACTAATACCTTGAGTGTTTATTTATCTTACGGGTTCCCTTTTCTTACCGAGAAGCTTTTTACTGCTTTCTCGGGAATCCCTGGTCGAAGCATCTCAAATGTTTCATTTTGGCTTTTAACTCTTACTAGCTACTTTTACCCTCTGGGCCTTTATCCCCTTCTCCCCACAAGACAAGGTACAACCCTTCCTAGTGTGGCAAGCACAATGCCCGAAGAAAGGTAGGGGAAAATGAGAGGAGTAAGGATGAAAAGTGGTAAGTATGGAGGGAATGGATGATGACCTTTCATAGACCCACCCAGTGGCAACCCATCCTAAAGGGAGATCAACTTACTAGGGCATCATGCCACCCTTCCAGGTATGAACAAGTTAAAGAGCATAATTTCCAAGCAAACTTTATGAAATGAAGGAGAATTCAGTGCAACATATTCAAGTGCTTCAATAATCAGAGTGACACATACCATAATACTCAGACTCATTACTTCATGGAGCAAGACTTACTGCTACTTCAGGACCAGGCTGGTGGGATGGATACTGCTGTTGCTGATAGATGGACTGCAAAAAAGAGGCCCTTCGGGGCCATGTTCAAGTTATTAGACTCTTGACACTCCATGTGTAGGACCCATGGGCCTCGAGACATGGTCTCCTTAGTTATCTCTCCTTAGTTATCCCTAGGACATGGGATAACACAACCTAAATAATATTTGAAAAAAAACCGATATCCTTTGTGAACCAATTTTTAATTCAATTTATATAATGATAATAATTTAAAAAAAAAAAATTAGAAAATTTAAATTAGAACATATAATAAATTTTTTTTACATGAATTAAATTAAATGACATCAAAACATTATAATCTTGCGGGAATATTTTGAAATAGGCCAGTCACTTAACGCTGCTGATGTTAAACGATAACAGGAATTCCACAGATTAGCGCTCCATACCGGCTATTTTGCACAGCTTCATCTGTTCCACTCTGCTACGCCATGGCAAATATTCTGAGCGAACTGGAGAGATTTGAGCAGGAAATGAAAGAATTAGTGTCAGATTCTCAATCTCCGCCGTCGCCAAGTCGTGCAGGCGATTCATTATCGAATTCGGCTTTGCCGGCTTCTTCCTCAGAGGTAAATTATACATTCTTTGCCTCAGAAAAGCGAAAAAAACTTTAACCACAGCTGGTTTATGTCAATAATGGATTATTTATTTTATAGGGCATTTGCTCTCCGCGGGAATTGAACTCCTGATCGCCACTTGAAGGGCTTATAGACAAACCTTGTAACTTTCTTGAATTTGCCTTGTCCTGTTGAAGCCTGGCTAGCAGTTGGAAGCAATTTCTGACCATACATTGAGTTCTGTATGGGTTTCGAGGGTTTGTTTGCAGAGAAGTATTAGAAGTCATGAATCCAAAACCCTCGGTCAAATGCCCTAATCTGTTAGTAGGATTCATCGATCCGCGAACAAACACTTCCAAGGGAAAGCAATCCTCGGTCCTTGTATAATTTATGGGTTGATAAACAGCCTCCAAGTGCCAAAATAAGCAATGTATTCTCGACCTAATAAAATAATAGTCCAGGTAGCAGAAAAAATAAACTTAATGCATTTGATTATTTACTTTCTTGACACTGTATGCGTAGGTGCAGAAGTATGGAGCTCTCTTCTTGTAATCATAGTCACAACTTTTGCACTATTCATTTAATACGGTGAATCTCAAATACAAAAAGAAAAACTGGTCATCGCAATCAAAATGATAGATACGGTGGATCTCAAATACAGAAAGGAAAATTGGCCATTGGAATCTATATGATAGATACAGGAAAAACTGGCATTCATTATCCACCATGCAGACTCTCAGTGATTGCCTGCCTGTAAATGGCTGCAACCTTACGGGCAGGATTCTGCATGGTGTTTGAGGCTTGCCAAAAGAAAGTGAATTACACAAATTTAGAAAATACAAAAAATTACATTCACTTCACCAATAATTTTAAAATTCCTCATATATACACATAACTACCCGAAACTGCATGGCTATTTTTAACCCTAATTTGAAGTTTGGTCTGATCAACATAACTGGTGAACAACTTGGCTGTTTTTCAATTGTTTGAATACAGTCAATGAAAAAATGATCATTTTGTTTTTTTAGACTAGGGGGATAGGTAACTGGACAAAGTGACTTGGGCTAGGCTTGGGATCAAACTGACTGGCTGCTGCTATACCTGTTATGATACATGCAACAGCCTGCAAGTCACATATATCAAAAACTTGTGACCCAACCTAGGTCAAGACGTCCCTATAAATATGAATGGGGTGCTTACCTTTTTGGTCAGACCACTTCAGTGCTACATCTCTTTTGGGACATGTCACTGTATGAATTTGAAGGACATGAAGGTGGGATTTGATCCACTTATGTGTGCACGTGTCACAAGATCATTTAATATATCTCTTTGGGTGCAACCACATGTTCGTCCTATATTGATAACACGAAACTTGAACACTTGAAGAAAACCAAGATAAATTGAGAGAGTTCTTCGTATTGCATTGCTTAAATGAGAAGTGAAAGCCTTATTAGAAACGGTTACGTACTAGTCAAGTCAATCCACTTTATGAATATGGCATAGACCGATAAACACATTAAAGTGAAATAAAACATAAAAACATCATATAACATAAAACCAACATGACTTTGTTAATGCCCATGTCTAATGTCTAATTGATCATTATTATAATCTGACATCTACTTTAATGGTCAATCTACCCAAGCTTATCTTGAAATTTTACATATTTGTTAGGACCCAAAGACTTGGTAAAATTGTTTGCAATTTGGTCCTCTGTGAGACAATACTACAGCTCAATAGATCCATCATCTACAAGCTGTTTGATGAAGTGACATTGTATTTCAACATGCTTGGTATGCTCGTGGAAGACTGGATTCTTTGCTAGTTTGAGCACCCCTTAATTGTCACATGATAAGGCTGTTGGCTCTGTATGCTGCATCTTCATGTTTTAAAGCATCCTCTTGAGCCAAACTACCTCACACGCTCTTTTCATTGGTCCTTGATATTTTGCTTTAGTCAATGAAAGGGATACTACATGTCACTTTTTGCTAGTCCATGTGATTCCACCCGTGTCAAGGCTAAAAATGTATCCAGAGGTGGATTTTCTATCATCCACAAAACTTGCCCAATCTGAATCTGTATACCCACATAGCTTAGGGTCATTGCATCCATTGTACATAATGCCAAAGTCAAGTGTCCCTTTCACATATCTCAACACCCTCTTTATTGGAGTCCAATGTTCTACTTTAGGTGCTGTCATGAATTTGGAAATGAAGTCACAACATAGCTCAAATCAGGCCTAGTGATTGTAAGATATATCAAGTTCTCCACTAGTTGCTTGTGCATTTACTCATTAACTGCCTTAGAATCAGTATTGGCTGAAGTCTTTAGCCCTTTCTCCATAGGTATAGATAAGATTTTGCAATCTGTCATTCTGAACCCGTTGAGCAAACTCCTGGCATATTTTGTTTGTGAGACAAAAATGTTGTTACCTGTTTGCCAAACTTCTACACCTAGGTAATATAGGAGGCCTAGATTAGTCATGTCAAAAACGTTACTCATATTAGATTTGATCTGTTCAATAACACTTGCCTCACTACATGTAATAATGATGTTATCTACATATATGACGAGTAAAATGATATCATTGTCAATTATTTTGACATGCAGATTGGATTTTGAAGGACTTTGTTGGAACCCCTGTTAATCCAAGCACTTGTCAATTTTAATGTACCATGCCCTAGGTGCTTGCTTCAGGCCATGTAGAGCCTCCAACTTACACACAAGATGCTTCTTCCCTGGAACCTCAAAACCCTATGGTTGGTACATGTAAATTTTGTCCTCCAAATATCCATTGAGGAAGGCACTCTTCACATCCATTGCATAGACTTTCCAGCTAAATTGTGCTGCCATGGCTAGAACTAATCGGATGGTGCTCATCTTTGATATAGAAGCAAGGGTCTCCTCATAGTCAATGCACTTTCATTGAGAGAACCCTTTTGTAACCAATCATGCTTTGTACTTGTTGAGTATGCCATTTGCCTTGTACTGGACCTTGTACACCCATTTGCAGCCAATGGGTTTCTTCCTTAGTGGAAGATCTGTAAGATCCCAAGTTTGATTTTTCATTAGACTCTCATGTTCAATTGCCATGGCCTTTTCCCATTTAGTTTTCCTTGTTGCCTCCTCAAACACCCGTGGTTCATAAACTCCTTGAACATTGGCCATCAGAGCAAGGTTGACCATGTTAGGTTTTTGCTTGTTCTTGCCTCTCGATGATTGTTCCTCAATCATTTGACCCACCCAAACTTCTCTAATGGTGTTCTGCCACCACTTTAGCGAATTCTTGGGATCCTCCTAATCCAAATCAGTGCTGTCACCATGACTTGGGCTACATGTACTTGTGTTATCTGATTGCTAATTTAGGATGTTTGCATTAGAGTTTGGAAACATCATCGGCTTGGGAGATTCATCATGCTCAAAATCTCCCCCCCTTTAAGGTGGAGTCGCCTGAAGCTTGACACCTGAATCCTTAGCCACAATGGGTTCTTCTTTGGTAATTGTGATCTCTTAAGAAGTCATAAAGGGCCCAACTTCTTCATCAACTATGACATCTCTATGGAAGCTCAACTTGTTGGTGTCAATATCAACCAACCTATAAGCTTTATGACCGTCGTTGTACCATGCGATCATCAGTTTCTTGTTCTTAGGGTCTAACTTGGTTCTTTTCTCTTCTGGAATCCAGGCATAGGTAATAGAACCAAGGCCTTAAGATCACTAACTTTGGGCTTCCTCCAAGACCATGATTCCTCTAGGGTCTCTTGCTTCACTGACATCGTTGGAGATCTATTCAACAGATATACTGTTGTAAACATTGCCTCAACCCAAAACTTGTTTAGAACACACCTGTTCTCCATCATACACCTAGTCATCTCTATGATAGTGTGGCTCCACCTCTCAACCACTCCCTTCTGTTGTGGAGTGTAGGGTGTAGTGAGTTGTCTTTTATCCCATGTTTAGCACAAAAGTTATTGAGTTCTTTGGAACAAAATTCTCTGTTATTATCAAACTTGACTCTTTTTCTACCAATGCTTTAAACTTTTGAGATTCATTAAACACTTCATATTTCAATTTTAAAAAATACACCCACGTTTTCCTACTGTATTCATCAACAAAAAGAAAGAAATAACTAGCATTGGTGATGGAAACCGTGTTCCTTGGTCCACAAACATTTGCATGAACCAGTTGAAGGACTATGTATGCTCTCCAAGCGTGACCTTCATGAAAAGGATCTTTGTGCTGCTTCCCTGCCCGACAAACTTTGCAAACACCTTGTATTTACCATTGGATGTAGGAAGTCCATCTATGAGATTCTCTTGAGCCAATTGAGAAAGGTAGTTCAAGTTTAGGTGCCGATACCATTGATGCCAAACTGTAATGATGTCTGATCCGCTCTTCATTGCCAATGCATGCTCTCCAACTTGTCCTATGTTGACCAATCTGAGCAGTCCATGGTCCTCCACACCAAGAGCAATAGTCTTCTTGGTCTCGTTGTAACTATGTAGCATTTGTGTTTGTTAAAGTTGACATCTAGATAGGAGTAGTGACTCATAATTTGACTAACAGAGAGTAGATTAAGCTCCATTCCTAGCACAAAGCACACATGGAGGAAAATCAACATTTGCCTTCCAAAGGAAATGTGCACATTTGCTTTTTCTACAATGGTGAACTCTTCCCCACCACTGAATATGACTAAATCCTTAGAGGAACAAATAATGTATTGTGTGAACCAGTCCTGCATGTTGGTGAAGTGTTGTGATACACCTTAATCTATGGACCAAGAAGATGACTTGGGATGATTTGCTTGTCTCGTGGCCATGAATGCATAGAAAATCAACTCCTCCTTTGCATGCTGTGCGACATGAACCTTCTGCTGAGGGCCTCCTTGCTTGGTTTTTTGATCAACAAACCTTTTTCTGCAATGCTTCTTCATATGGCCCACCTTGCCACAATAGTGACATGTAATTTTCTCCAGACTCTTGGTTGCATCCTCACTGTTGCCTTGCCCTTTCTTCTTTGCCCACTTGCCTCTTCCCCTAACATTCACTGCAAAGGCTTGTTCTGTACCCTCCACCTCATTGTTGCTATTGAACTATTTCTTCCCATCTGTTCTGCTGTAAGAGCCTATTACACAACTCTTCAAACTTGAGGTCAACATTCGTAGTGGTGATGTTCAAGTCTCAGTAAAGTGCTCATAAGCATGTGGTAAGCTTTTTAGTGTGATTACCACCATGTCCTCCTCTTCCATTTTCCTACCAATGGTTGACCATTGTTCTTTGATATCCTTGATCTTGAGTAAATGCTCATGTAATGATGCACTCTCAACCATTGTGATCTAAAATAACATATTCTTCATGAAGAAAGCTTTTCACTTGTCTGAAGTTTCATGCAACTCTCGCAAATGCTTCCAAATTTTCATTGAAGTCTTCCAAATTTGGACTTCAGGAAGCATTTCATTTGTTATGGACAAGTTGATCAGTATTACAGCTTCTTTGTATCGCTCATCAAACTTGTATTGGTCTCTCCCACATCTGTTGGTTAGGTATCTTTACCTAGGAAGATAACAATACTCAAATATGGCTAACATACACTTCTTCCACGTATTATAGTTCTTGCCATAAAATCTGTGGTTGCCTTCCAGCATGATGTTGGGTAAAGAGGCCATTGGTACAAGTCAAAAATATACTATTGAAACAGAGTAAAATGTTGAAAATACCTGCTCTTCCCTCCCTCAATTTGCAATCTTGGAGCAAGAACACATGGATATTGGCTCTAAATGAATAATTTTGAGGATCCTGTAGGTTGCCTCACAGGTATGTCCTTGACCAAGTTAGGCATGGTTTTCAAGATAAGTTTTAGGACTGTTTTCTTGTTGTTTATGATAGCCAACAAATCTGAACTTTCTACCCTTTGAATCTGCCAGATAGGAAGTGATCTACTGCCCTTTTGTAGATGCTGTTTTAAGGTTTTAATTATGAGGTTTTTGCTATCCAAATTAGCTGATCTAGGTGGATATCAGTGGCCATCCACCTATTCCACTGGCTAAAAGAATAGTTTTCATTTTGGCAGTTTTTTCCTAGTTTTTTGGGTCTTAAACTTTCGGGGTCGTTTTGAGGCCCTAAACAATGTTTTTTGGTCGCAACACAGCCACATTGTAGGCTTTAGCTAGAGTGTGACGACAACATTTGTAGTCCTAAGATAGTTCTTTCCAACGAGCTATCGTGCGCCTAAAACAAAGATCGTATGCAAAAGTTACAACCTCGGGAAATTGATGTACCAACTTACCCCATYGGGGCCCACGTGACTTTTGGAGCTTCATCTCATAGGGTTAGGTTTTTGGATGTTTAGGGTTTTCTCATTTATTCTTTATGTTAAAAAAGCCTTTGGAGCCTCATTGTAACCATCTTCCTGCAAATGAGTGTAGTCGTCACATCTCTTCTTAGAGATAAGCTGCCACCTTTCGAGCAAGTTTGTTTCAGTTTGCATTTTTACAGTTTTAGCATATTCTCTTTATTAATAGAAGTCAAGTTTTATTGTATCTCCGTGTATTTCTTTGTTATACATATGTATTCCATTTCGTTCCATTTATAAATCCGGATCATTAGCACATATAAAATTCCACAAAAACAGTAAATACCCTCTAGGATCTTTACACCTAAAAGCTGAAATAAAAGAATGCAAACCACAAGATCTTTACACAAGTATTTTTGGTCAACATGACCTTGGAAAAACCCCCAAGGGGAAAACCAGTTGGATGTAAAATACCTAGGTTTTTCTAGGCTGATAAATAAGGGAATTAGGTCAACTTGAAACAACCAAATTTTGCAGTTTCTCTACCAACAACAAGGCACATTTATAAAACCTCAACACATGAATAGAATCAATACCAAATCCTATCTGTAGCATAAGAATACCAATAGTAAAAATTGCCCAGAAACTAGCAGTAAATTGTATCAACAATCAACAATAAATAGTTTCCAAACCCAACAGTAAATGGTATCCAAAACCACCAACAATTTATATCGAAAACCAACAGTAAATAGTTTCAAAAACCATTAACAAATTGTATTCAAACCAACAGTAAATCCCTTTAGAGGCTGCTGTCTCAACACATGAATTACTAATAACCAGATCAAAGTTTAGGTGCCTCAAACAACAATTTCTAGTCCAGTCATATGGAAACGCAAAGGCTGACATGCCTCAAATTTAGCAGTAGTTCTCTCAACAGAAAACCCTAGCCTCTACAACAGAAATAATCAGATAAACCTGGGCTTAACGGTCCCCAACTTGAATTGGTCCTCCCTTGTAGTCCACCGTTAGCTCTCTCAGCTCCAATAGACCCTCGGCCTGCAGTATTGTGGCTGATGTAGGGTTCGATACCTCTTTGAGGGACTGGAACAGTCCCAGCGGCAACTCTAGGCACCTTCGCCCCCCCCTTAAAACACCTTACCAACCCACCACCAGCCACAAAGTAGCATCAAACCTCCACAGTATTGAATTCGGTCCTCCTCAACAAATTTCTCCTGATGCAAGGTGAATAGAACTGAGCTAGGGTGAGGGCTAGCCCATCAAAACTCAGTAGGAATCAAGGGTTAAACAACCCTCTACAGAACTAAGGCTAGCGCCTCCCAAAGACAGAAGAGTATATCCCAAAATTCAATCTTGTGTCTTTCCAAATGATCCTCTCTTGCTTATATAGTATTCCTTCTTGTTTGATTCCTCCTTTTTGGTGGCTTGTCTTTAAAGGGAGGGTCTTTACCCTTTCCCTTACCCCATGGTAGCCTACCCCCTTAAAGTAAGGTCCCTTTACCTCGTTCTTTTGCCTAATGAGCACATTAAAGCCAACCGCTGCCCTCCTTGTGCCCATTAAAGCCCCACGACTCCCCTTTAATGGGGACTATGGCTTACGGGGAGCCCCCTTAAGCCACTACATCCCTTCTCTGATGGGGTCAAAGGGGAGGGGTTATGATAGTCCTCCCTCCCCGAGATTGCTTGTCCTCAAGCAAACTGCAATCCATGGTGTTGCAGAATCTGCTCTCCCTCCCATGTGGCGTCCTCCTCTGGGAAATCCTTCCATCTTATCAAGTACTCATTTATCGTCTTGTTCCTCAAGTGCTTTTCTCTAAATGCCAAAATCTGCTCGGGAACCAAGATCAAGTGACCTTCCTCGTCCAAGGGTGTTAGATTTGTGGAAGAAATAACCTGCTGGCCCAAGGCCATTTTGAGGAAATAAACAGGAACACATTGTGAATTCTGCTGCCCTCCGGTAACTCTAATTCATAAGCCACTTCTCCCACTCTTCGGATCACCCTGTACGGTCCATAGAAACATGGTTGGAGTTTTT
>JASDQU010738918.1:177573-192061 GCA_032191745.1 Picea mariana
GTCCAAGGGTGTTAGATTTGTGGAAGAAATAACCTGCTGGCCCAAGGCCATTTTGAGGAAATAAACAGGAACACATTGTGAATTCTGCTGCCCTCCGGTAACTCTAATTCATAAGCCACTTCTCCCACTCTTCGGATCACCCTGTACGGTCCATAGAAACATGGTTGGAGTTTTTCTGCGCCACTCTTCTTTAGAGAAGATTGCCGATATGGTTGAAGCCTCAGAAAAACCAGATCACCCACCTCGAAGCTACGCTCTATCCGATGCATGTCTGCGTATGTTTTYTGYTGATTCAGTGCCATCCGTAAGTTATCCTTTAGGACCCTTAGGATATCCTGACTCTCCTGAATCCAATATTTGGCTATGGGAGCTCTGCTCTTGCCGAATGCCAACTCCACAAATGACGGGGCTTCATAGCCATACAACGCCCTTAATGGGCTCATCCCGATAGACATGTGATAGGTGGTATTGTAGCAATACTCACCAAGATGCAACCACCTAATCCACGCCCTTTGTTGCCCGAACACATAATGATGCAAGTACCCCTCAACCCACTTGTTGACGATCTTTGTCTGCCCATTTGTCTGGGGGTGGTAACTCGTGTTGGGCGTCAACTCTATCCCTGCCAATCTAAACAACTCTTGCCAAAAGGCACTGAGGAACCTGCTATCCCCGTCGCTGACAATGACTCTAGTTAGAGCGTGAAGTTTGAATATCTCCCTGAAGAAGAGCTCTGCTACCTGTGGGGATTTGTACTTAGATGGTATTGCAAAGAAGTGAGCGTACTTGGTCAATCTGTCCACCACCACATAAATACAGTCCTTGCCCTGCACCTTTGGAAGCCCTGTGATGAAATCCATAGAAATACTCTCCCATTTCTGTTTCGGAATAGGCAAAGGCTATAGTAGACCCGTGGGGTGTGTGAGCTCAGACTTGTTCTACTGACAAGTCAAGCACTCCCTCACATACTGTAAGACATTCCCCTTGAGACCCTTCCAAGAAAATCTCTCACGTACCTGCCTGTACCTCTTTAGGTATCCTGGATGCCCGACTAATGGTGCGTCGTGTATTGCTCTCAAGATCTTCTTTTTGAGAGTGGATTCTAGAACAAGATATATCCTGCCTTTGTGATAGATGATGTCATCTACTACTGTGTACCTGTCATTCTGTATGATGCCATCTATTAGCTCTCTTGCAAAGTCGTTTTTGGAATACTCTACCAAGAGAAGAGATTTCCAATCCGTTGCAATCTCAGACATGGAAAATGCTGTAGGTCTCCTGGATAAGGCATCTGCAACCACATTGTTCTTCCCTTTGACATACTCTATGTCAAAATCATACGCCTGCACTTTGCTAACCCACTTCTGCTGCCTCTCGCTCAGGTCCTTTTGTTCAAGGAAATGTTTCAGACTATTGTGATTTGTCTTTACCACAAAACACCCTCCAACCAAATATCATCGGAACTTGGCCAACGCATGCATGATGGCTAACATTTCTTTGTCATAGATAGAAAGAAGCCTCCCGGTTCCCCCTAGCTTGCGACTCTCAAAAGCTATGGGGTTTTTGTTCTGCATCAACACTGCTCCTATCCCTTCTCTGGATGCGTTACACTCCAAGACGAAGGGCTGAGAAAAATCGGGAAGTGATAATATTGGACAAGTGCTCATCACTTCTTTCATTCGGTTGAATGTCTTATGAGCCTCCTCTGACCACCTGAATGCCGTCGGTCAATGGCGCACTAAGTTGGGAAAACCCCTTCACAAAGCACCGGTAATAGCTGCATAACCCCAAGAAAATCCATAGCTCCGTCAATGATCAGGGCGTGGGCCAATCAAGTATTGCTCGCATCTTCTCTTGGTGAACCTTTACCCCCTGCACACCAATAATAAGACCAAAGTACAAGATCTCTGTCAAGCCAAACTAGCACTTTGCCTCCTTTTCATAAAGTGACCGCTCCCCCATGATGCTGAGTATCTCGTCCACATGTCGGAGATGATCCTCCCATGTCCTACTGTAAATCAATAGGTCGTCAAAGAATACCAGCAAGAACTTCCTTAACTTCTTGTTGAAGATATGGTTCATGCATGACTGGACTGTAGCTGGAGCGTTAGTCAAGCCAAAGGGCATGACTAGGAACTCATAATGTTCGTAGTGGCATCGAAAAGCTGTCTTGTGTACATCCCCCTCGTGTACTTTGATCTGATGGTACCCTGATCTAAGATCTATCTTCGAGAAATAGATTGCCCCATGTAGCTCATCAATCCTTGGGATCGGGTACCTGTTCTTAATGGTCTTCTTGTTTAGATCGCGGTAATCTATGCACATCCTCAAGGTGCCATCCTTCTTCTTCACCGGTACTACTGAAGAAGCAAAAGGACTAGAGCTAGGCTTGATGTGTTCCATCTGCAAAAGCTCTTGAATAGTCTTCTCAATCTCGTCCTTGAACTTCTTCGGATGTCGATATGGGGTAGTGATGACGAGCTTAGCTCTGTTCTCGAGCTCAATGGTGTGCTGAAATCCTCGGTCTAGTGATACCCTCGGGGGAATCTGCCCAAACACCCTGTCATGCCTCCCTAGTAGCTCCTGCATGTCCATATGCTAGTGTTGACGACCCTCTGTAGTCTTCTATGTGGTGATCAACCACTTTGCTGCCTAGGCTGTGTTTCTATGCCTAAGGACGACCTCCATCTTCTTGGCTGATACGATCCTGGGCGGGTCTGTAGTCATGCCTCTCAATACCACTCTTCTTCCTTCCTCATCCCTGAATTCCATCCTCATCATTTTGTAGTTCATGTTGATGCCCCCTAATGAATAGAGCCACTGGACGCCCAAGACTATGTTGGTGTTTGCTAGGTCGACCACATAGAAATCATCGGTCAATGTGTAGTTACCCATCGTCACGCGTAACCCTTTGATCCTGTGAGTACACTCCAAATTGTACCCGTCTGCTACTACCACACTGAATCCTTCGAACTCTTCTGTTGGGATGCCCTTCATGTCAACTAATGCTGCATCAATGAAATTGTGGGTGGCCCCACCATCAATCAGTGTTGTAATCTGGTGTCCCTGTATAACTCCCTTGATTATGAATGTGTAATACTTAGGAACTCCTGAAAGTGTGGCTATGACCACCTTCCTGGGCTCTTCGCGTGGTGACTCATCCTCCTTGCCCTCACTGCATGGTTGCTCTTCCTCGGGACTACCACGTGCCTCTCTCAGTGCGTGACTTGTCTCCTCATCGTCCTCCCCATTAGAAAGCACTTCTATGTAGTGTGCTTTCCCTTTACCCATGCACTTGTGACCCGGCTCCCAAGGATCCTTGCAGGTGAAGCAAAGCTTCTTCTGCCTGAGTTCCCGCCGAGTTTCTTCATCCAAACAATCCTTCCCTGTCCATTCCTTCTGAAATGGCTTCTTGTCCGGATTCTTAGGAGGAATGTACGGTTTGGTTGGTCCCTTAGTCTTTGGTACTGTATCCATCATGTCCAATGTCCTCTTAATAACATCCTGAAGTGTGGCTGATCTAAAGGCCTTGACCCACCCATGCAGGGGCTTGGCTAAACCCACTGTGAATAACATCACCAATCTATGCTCCGATATGTCTGTTACCTGCACAACTACTCTCTCGAATTCACGGAAGGAGATTTCTAGATCCTTCCCGTCGAATCTGTCCATCAGTCTCTGTGTGAACTCCACATAGGATGTGATGCTAGCATGCCCTAGCGTTACCAACCCTTGGTACCACCACTCATGAGCTTCACCGTCCAAGTGCAGTGTGGAAAATTTGATGGCTTTTGCTTCTATCATCGGATACCACTCATGAGCTTCACCGTCCAAGTGCAGTGTGGAAAATTTGATGGCTTTTGCTTCTATCATCGGATTGAGCTAGAGGTAGGTGTCCAACTTCTGAACCCATGATCTAGCTGGGTATCTGGATGAACCGTCATAGGATGGGATAGATGGCTTCCCCACCTTCCGTCTTAGATTAACTTTCTGTTGCTGCCCTGGTGTTCCTCTAGGCCCCTCCCTGGGTCTGTTCCTGTACTTAATGTTGCAATAATCATGCAAGGACATGGCTGCCTGAAATTCTTCTTCGAGTGCCATATATTCCTGAAAGTATGTGGAAAAATCCTTACTTTGATTCTGTTGTGGTGGTTGCTGTTCCTCAATGAAGCGAGGTAGGAGAGTTCTGGGTGTCCTCCCACTCGTTGTCAGCTGCACACTTTGCCTGGACACATGAGAATTGTTTCCTTCCATCGGAGTTCTGTTGTTGCTCCCTTCTGCCTGAGGTCTGCTCTGTCCGTTATCTGGGGCCCCACTGTTGCTCCCTTCTGCATGAAATCTGGTCTGTCCATTGCCCCCATTGGTGTTAAGGCCCTGGCTGTTACCCAGTGGGCTCAATAGCTGCGTGAGGGTGTCAATTAACTCTTTCTGCCCTCTGGCAAAAGTATCCTTCATTTCGTATTGCCCTTTAGCCAAATCATTTAGGATGTGCAACACACTGTCATCGTCTCTTTCATTTCTTTCTTCGTTATGGTCCCCCATGTTCCCGATTTCTTCTTCTTCTGATATTTCAGTTGAGGGTTGTCCCCCACGCCCTTGTCTTCTCGTCATCCAATCAACCATAGACTGGCAAGATCAGAGCTCTAATACCACTGTAAAATACCTAGGGTTTTCTAGGCTGATAAATAAGGGAATTAGGTCAACTTGAAACAACCAAATGCTGCAGTCCCTCTACCAACAACATGGCACATTCATAAAACCTCAACACATGAATAGAATCAATACCAAATCCTGTCTGTAGCATAAGAATACCAACAGTAAATACTGCCCAGAAACCAACAGTACACAATATCCACAATCGACAGTAAATAGTTTCCAAACCCAACAGTGAATGGTATCCAAACCACCAACAATTTATATCCAAAACCAACAGTAAATAGTATAAAAAACCATCAGCAAATTGTATTCAAACCAACAGTAAATCCTTCTAGAGGCTGCTGTCTCAACATAGGAATTACTAATAACCAGATCTGAGTTTAGGTGCCTCAAACAATAATTTCTAGTCCAGCCATATGGCAACGCAAAGGCTAACTGGCCTCAAATTTAGCAGTAGTTCTCTCAACAGAAAACCCTAGCCTCTACAACAGAACTAATCAGATAAGCCTAGGCTTAACGGTCCCCAGCCTGAATTGGTCCTTCCTTACAGTCCGTCGTCAGCTCTCTCAGCTCTAATAGACCCTCAGCCTGCAGTATTGTGGCTGATGTAGGGTTCGGTACCTCTTTGAGGGATTGAAACAGTCCTGGCGACAATTTTAGGTGCCTTCTTCCAACCCTTAAAACACCTTACCATCCCACCACCAGTCACAAAGTAGCAGCCAACCTCCACAGTATTGAATTCAGTCCTCCTCAACGAATTTCTGCTGATGCAAGGTGAACAGAACTGAGCTAGGGTGAGGACTAGCCCACCAAAATTCAGTTAAAATCAAGGGTTAAAAAACCCTCTGCAGAACTGAGGCTAGCGCTTCCCAAAGACAAAAGAGTATATCCCAAAATTCAATCTTGTCTCTTTCCAAATGATCCTCCCTTGCTTATATAGTATTCCTTCTTGCTTGATTCCTCTTTTTGGGTGACATTTCCTTAAAGTGAGGGTTTTTACCCTTTCCCTTACCCATGGCAGCTTACCCCCTTAAATTAAGGTCCTTTTACCCCTTTCTTTTGCCCAATGAGCACATTCAAGCCAACCGCTGCCCTCCTTGTGCCCATTAAATCCCCACGGCTCCCCTTTAATGGGGTCTATGGCTTACGGGGAGCTCCCTTAAGGCACTACGTCCCTTCTCTGATGGGGTCAAAGGGGAGGGGATATGACAGTCCTGCCTCCCCGAGATTGCTTGTCCTCAAGCAATTGCAATCCAGGGTATTGCAGAATCTGCTCTCCCTCCCATGTGGTGTCGTCCTCTGGTATATCCTTCCATCTTATCAAGTACTGATTTACCGTCTTGTTTCTCGAGCGCTTTTCTCTAAATGCCAAAATTTGCTTGGGAACCAAGATCAAGTGACCTTCCTCGTCCAAGGGTGGTAGATTTGTGGAAGAAACGACTTGCTGGCCCAAGGCCTTTTGAGGCAAGAAACATGGAACACATTGTGAATTCTGCTACCCTCCGGTAACTCTAATTCATAAGCCACTTCTCCTACTCTTCGGATTACCCTGTATGGTCCATAGAAACGTGGCTGGAGTTTTTCTGTGCCACTCTTCTTCAGAGAAGACTGTTGATATGGCTAGAGCCTCAGAAAAACCAGATCACCCACCTCGAAGCTACGCTCTACTCGGTGCCTGTCTGCATATTTCTTCTGCTGATTCTCTGCCATCTGTAAGTTATCCTTTAGGACCCTCAGGATATCCTGACTCTCCTGAATCCAATCTTTGGCCTTGGGGTCCTGCTCTCGCTGAATGCCAACTCCACAAATGACGGGGCTTCATAGCCATACAATGCCCCAAATGGGCTCATCTCGATAGACATGTGATGGGTAGTGTTGTAGCAATAATCACCAAGATGCAACCACCTAATCCACACCCTTTGCTGCTCGGACACATAGTACGCAAGTACCCCTCAACCCACTTGTTGACGATCTCTATTTGCCCATCTGTCTGGGGGTGGTAACTCGTGCTGGGCGTCAACTCTGTCCTTGCCAATCTGAACAACTCTTGCCAAAAGGCACCGAGGAACCTTCTATCCCTGTCGCTCACAATGACTCTAGGTAGACCGTGAAGTCTGAATATCTCCCTGAAGAAGAGCTCTGCCACCTGTGGGGCTTTGTACTAAGATGGTATCATAAAGAAGTGAGCATACTTGGTCAATCTGTCCACCACCACATAAATACAGTCCTTGCCCTGCACCTTCAGAAGCCCTGTGATGAAATCCATAGAAATACTCTCCCATTTCTGTTCCGGAATAGGCAAAGGCTGTAGTAGACCCGCGGGGTGTATGAGCTCAGACTTGTTCTGCTGACAAGTCAAGCATTCCCTCACATACTGTAAGACATCCCCCTTGAGACCCTTCCAAGAGAATCTCTCACGTACCTGCCTATACATCTTCAGGTATCCTAGATGCCCGGCTAATGCTGCGTCGTGTACTGTTCTCAAGATCTTCTCTTTGACAGTGGATTCTAGAACAAGATATATCCTACCTTTGTAATAGTTGATGTCATCTACTACCGTGTACCTGTCATCTTGTATGCTGCCATCTATCAACTCTTCTGCAAAGGCGTTTTTGGAATACTCTACCAAGAGGAGAGATTTCCAATCTGCTGCAATCTCAGACATGGAAAATGTTGTAGGTCTCTTGGATAAGGCATCTGCAACCACATTGTTCTTCCCTTTGACATACTCTATGTCAAAATCATACCCTTGCACCTTGCTAACCCACTTCTGCTGCCTCTCGCTCAGGTCCTTTTGTTCAAGGAAATGTTTCAGCTGTTGTGATTTGTCTTTACTAGAAAACGACCTCCAACCAAATACCGTCGAAACTTGGCCAACGCATGCATGATGGATAACATTTTTTTTTCATAGATAGAAAGAAGCCTCTCGGTTCCCCATAGCTTGCGGCTCTCAAAAGCTATGGGGTGTTTGTTCTGCATCAACACTGTTCCTATCCCTTCTCTGGATGCATCACACTCCAAGACGAAGGGCTTAGAAAGATCGGGAAGTGCTAATACCGGACAAGTGCTCATCACTTCTTTCATCTGGTCAAATGTCTTTTGAGCCTCCTCTGACCACCTGAATGCCCCTTTTTAGTGAGGTCGATCAATGCCGCACTAAGCTAGGAAAACCCCCTCACAAAGCACCGGTAATAACTGCATAACCTTAAGAAACTCCATAGTTCTGTCAATGATCGGGCCGTGGGCCAATCAAGTATTGCCCGCATCTTCTCTTGGTGAACCTGTACCCCCTGTGCGCCAATAATACGACCCAAGTACAAGATATCTGTCAAGCCAAACTCGCACTTTGCCTCCTTGGCATAAAGTGACTGCTCCCTCATGATGCTGAGTATCTTGTCCACATGTCGCAGATGATCCTCCCACTTCCTATTGTAAATCAATAGGTCGTCAAAGAATACCAACAAGAACTTCCTCAACTACTTGTTGAAGATATGGTTCATGAATGATTGGAATGTAGCTAGATATGACATTGGAAGAGAAATTTTATTATGGAGATCTCATGCAAAATATCAATAAGGAAATACACAAGAAGAACCTGATACATATGCTAGCTCCTCTCAAGCTTAGAAATGGAGTTCCTTTTGGAATATGCATCTCCCTTGAAGAGCGCACCCGTCTTTCCTTGTGCCTGCTAGATGAAAAATCCTTGCGCCCTTTGCCCTTGTGCGATTCTCCTCAAGCTCTTGCTCTTGCCTGTTAGTGTGCGCCCTTACTCCAATAAGTTCGCCCCTCACTCAAGCTTTGCGCCCTTGCCTGCTAGTATGCGCTCTTACTCTAATAAGTGCGCCTTTCCTCAAGCTTGCGCCCTCTCCTCACAAATTGGTGCCCTCAAGCTTCCTTGCCTCTCACAATTGCACCCTTCCTATCCACAAAAAACCTTCTTCTCTTCTCCTCTCCTTCACTCTAATCTCCAAGTGAACAATGGATGTCCTTTTGCCCCTTTTCCCTCCTTTAGCCTCATCCTTAGGCTAACCTAGGAAACCATTGGCCAAGATTAGATCTAGGCTAAACTCCAATCAATGGTGGAGATTAAATCTCTAAAATGACTCAAGTATCCTAAGTCACTTTATGTTATTAAAGTCACTTTGACTTTATAACATAAAGTAAAGTGGTGAGGGTCAAATATTTCCCCTTTTGAGTTAGACACTTTATCACTAAAGGGGACCACTTTCCAAGGTACCCAAATCTCAACACTCCCTCTTACCGAAGAAATTGTTATTCACCACTCCCATATTGTCCTTGAAGTAGACATGCCTGCTCCTTGACTAGGACTTGGTGAGAATGTCTGCAACTTGCTCATCAATTGGAATATATTGAAGCTGAATTGCCCCTCGATGAACCCAATATCTGATGAAGTGGTATATGATCTCTATGTGTTTTGACCTATCATGAAACACTGGATTCTCATATACAACTCTGATTATCGCAGTGAATAACTGTAGGCCTCAACTCACAACCAAATAGGCCAAACAACAACTTGCGAAGCTAGATGGCCTCGTAGCTGGCCTGACTAGCTGCCATGTACTCTGCCTTAGCAGAACTCAGTGCTACTGACCTCTGTTTTCGGCTGAACCAAGAAATTACTGCTGATCCCAACCCAAAACAACACCCTGAGGTGCTCTTCCAGTCAACTTCACATCTTGCCCAATCTGAGTCTGTGTAGCCAATCAACCCGACTCCATTTCCTCTGACATAGTCCAATCCATAATCCACTGATCCTGTAATGTACCTCAACACATGTTTTGCCCCAATCCAGTGCACACTCCTAGGCTCCACCAAGTACTGGCTGAGAGTGTTCACGACAAAACATATATCTAGTGTAGTGTTGACCAGATATATCAAGGAACCAATCAACTAACGGTATCTCGTGGCATCTACCAACTCGGAATCTGAAGCGCTAAGCTTCTTCCAGTTGGTGACCCTAGGTGTCGACATGGGTCTGCAATCCTCCATCTGAAATATGCTCAGAATATTTGCTGCATACTTCCTCTGTCCCAGAAAGATGTGCCCATCCTCCTGCCAAACCTCCATGCCCAAGAAATAGTGCATCAATCCAATTTTCTTCATCTCAAACTCTGATGCAAGTCCCTGCTTGCAATCAACTATGAGATGCTTCCCTCCTGTGATGAACAAATCATCAACATATAGTATGAGAATGAGTGTATCCTCTCCCCGAATGATGTAGTAGAGGTTTAGATCTGCCTCACTCTTCTCAAACCCCATCTGAAGTAAGTAGGAGTCAATCCTTGAATACCAAGCTCGAGGAGCTTGCTTTAGTCCATACAGTGCCTTTTTCAAGAGGCACACGTGGGACTCTCTCCCCAACACCTCGAACCCCTGTGGCTGCTCAATGTATACCTCCTCCTCTATGAAGCCATTTAGAAATATAGTCTTTACATCCCTTTGATGGATCTTCCAACCCATCTCTGCTGCAATGGCCATAATACTCCTGATAGAAGTATATCTTGCAACGAGTGCGAATGTCTCATCATAATCAATTCCCTTAATCTTAGAGAATCCTCTAGCCACAAAACGAGCCTTGTGTTTCTCTATACTGCCATTTGCAACATACTTGATCTTATACAACCACCTGGAAGTCACCATTGACTTCCCCTCAGGTCTAGGCACCACCTCCCACACATCATTGCACATGATGGAGTCATACTCCTCCTACATGGCCTCTTTCCATACTTGTTGGTTTGCTGCCTGCGTAAAAGTAGTGGATTCAGAATCTGTGATGCTCTTCACCATAGCCAAGTAGGACCCAAAACTCTCTGGCGGTCTTCTCTCTCTTTCATCAACCTCTAAGGCTCTCCAAAATACTCCTTGGTTTCTTTCAAGGTCTCCTGAAACCATCTCAGTTTCTTCTTCCTTGAAGTAACCTCTCGTGGAGCAATCTCCTCATGCCCCTGAGTCTCATCCACAGATCTCTGCAAAGTAGTCTGTGATCCTGAAGCACATGCACTAACTGTCTGTGTACCAGCCTCCAGGCATCTGTGAACCTGAAGTTGTACTGGGTAGACCAATCACCGCTGAACTCAGTGTACTCGACACCTGAGGCTGTGTCCCCTGAGATGCATCACTCTGTATCTATGGGACCTCCTCAACTCTAGAGACCTCCTGAATGCTCTACCCTCCTCAAATATGACATCTCTCCTCACAACAACTCTCCTGAGTGCTGGAATGTAGATCACTTAGAGACCTCTGAATATCCAACTAGAATCCCCTTCTCTGCTGTGGTATCTAGCTTTGTCCTCTTCTCAGAAGGGACATGAGAGAATGTCAAACACCCAAATATGTGTAGGTGCTCAACATCAGGCCTCCCAGTGAAGGCCTCCTCAGGAGTCTTCCTCGCCAAAGCTCTATGGGTACTCCTGTTCTGCAGATACACTGCGGTACTACAAGCTTATGCCCATAAGTAGAATGGTAATGCTTGATCATGCAACATTGATCTTGTTGCACTAACTATGGCCGTGTTCTTCCTCTTTGCAACTCCATTCTGTTGCGGGTTGTAAGGAACGATCAACTGCCTCTTGATACCCTGCTGGGTACAAAAATCTGCAAACTATGTGGAGGTATACTCACCTCCATTGTCCGACTGCAAGACCTTGATCTTTCTTCCTGTCTGGTTCTCCACAAGAGCTTTGAACTCTTGGAACCTCTTGAAGGCCTCACTCTTGGTCTTCAGGAAAAAGATCCAGGTCTTCTTGGAGTGGTCATCAATGAAAGTCATGTAGTACTCACAACCACCCAAGGAAACTCGTGACATGGGCCAACACACATTTGTGTGTATCAAGTCAAGTACCCCAGTTGATCTACTGTCACTAGTGAGAAAGATAGTCTTGGTGTACTTCCCAAGAGTACACCCTTTGCACACTTCCTGATGCTCAATGCCAAACTGTGGCAAACCTGTCACAATCGCTCTCAATGACCTCAGAGCTCCATGATTCAAATGAGCCATCCTCCGATGCCATAGCTCATACAAATGACTGCTGCTTTTGCTACTAGCCAAAGCATGTAGTGGCTGAAAAAGTAATATGTATAGATTCCCCTCACGTGTCCCAATCACTCTGCTAGAAGTGATACTAAACCCCTTAGGGTGAATGAGGACCTTTGTCCCTCTAAAGGACACCTCAAACCCCCTATCTTGAATAGAGGAAACTGAAATAAGATTCTTCTTCAACCCAGGGACATACAATACATCCATGAACACCAAGGGTGGCCTCAACTCCCTTTGAAAGGAAACCGTGCCACGCCCAAGCCGCTCTGACTATGGTGTCGTCTCCAAGCACTATTTCCAACTCGATCTCTGGATCTCTGAGATCAGTGAAGTGCTCTCTGACACCTGACATATGACTGGATGCTCCACTGTCTATGTACCAAATGTGAGATGGTGACTCTACTGTCAAGCAACAAACAATCAAGGAACACTCCCTCTCAAACTGAGAGGAAAATTCATCTTCCTCTGCTACCGTTGCTGTACCACCCTGCTTCTTTTTCTTCTTGCTGGGACACTTTCCAACATAGTGCCCCATCTTGTTACAAGTAAAGCATTTAACTTTGCTCATATTCCTCTGCTGCTCACCTCCTCTTTGCTGCTGCTGCTTGGCCCCACCCTTGGGACCCTTCTTGGTCTTCTTCATTCCCTTTGCCAAAAGAGCAAGATCACCCTCATCATCCCCACCATGCTGTTGACTAGTGGATTCCGAGCCAACTCCAAGCTCCTTCTGCACAAAGTCATCCCAAAGCCTCTCCCAACTGAGCATATGCTCTCTAGCCGCGATGCCTCGTACAAAACTCTCCCAAGGTTTGGAGAATCCATTTAAGGCTGTCCTCATCAACTCAGAGGGATCTACTATCTTGCCAACTGTTGCCAACTCATCACAAATCTGAGAAAATCTCGTGAGGAATGAAGTAACTGAATTGGTCTTCGTCATCTTGGTGCNTTGGCCCCACCCTTGGGACCCTTCTTGGTCTTCTTCATTCCCTTTGCCAAAAGAGCAAGATCACCCTCATCATCCCCACCATGGTGTTGACTAGTGGATTCAGAGCCAACTCCAAGCTCCTTCTGCACAAAGTCATCCCAAAGCCTCTCCCAACTGAGCATATGCTCTCTAGCCACGATGCCTCGTACAAAACTCTCCCAAGGTTTGGAGAATCCATTTAAGGCTGTCCTCATCAACTCAGAGGAATCTACTATCTTGCCAACTGTTGCCAACTCATCACAAATCTGAGAAAATCTCGTGAGGAATGAAGTAACTGAATTGGTCTTCGTCATCTTGGTGCCCCTTAAATTCTCCTAGAACACCATCTTTTGGTTCTGGTTAGGGCTTTGGTAAATACCACACAAGGACTGCCACATCTGAAATGCGAAGTCTTTACCAGATACATGAGGTATGATATGGTCCTTGACTGCATCAAGGATAGTCCTCTTGGCTTTGATGTTCCTTTTCTGGAACTCAACCATGAGCACTGCATCTGTAGGAGGAACCACATGATTCTCCACAATATCCCATAGCTCAAGTTCCTCCAAGATCAAGACTATCTTGGCTTTCCACGGAGACCAATTTCCATCCCCCGCTAGCCTATCCTTCACTTTCAAACCTGCTACCAACATGGCTGCTGTTTGATGCTAATCTGACCAAGCGAAACTGATGCCAACTGCTGTGAGGTGAAGTAAAAATCTGCCAACTCTTGTGCCCTTTGGCTCTGATACCATGAAGAATTTTGAGGATCCTGTTATCCCCTATGTTAGAATTTGAGCAGTAGAACAGAAACAAAAGTGTTTTTTAAATTTCAATGAGCAAAACAAATAGATCTTGTATTCAGAAAACAAATCTATATAGCTAGAGCAGAAAAGCAACAAGTGTGTTCAGATCTAAGCTAGTATAGATATAACTAAAATAGATCTAAGGGAATTAACAAAACTTTTTCTTCCAAATCTAACCTAGAGAAGATATTAGATCAGTATCTAATTCTTGATATAGATCAGTGCTCAAGGACAGTTTCCAGATCTGATAACCTATGATATTCAATGCTGATATATATATATATATATCTAAACAGATCTAACACTCAAAACAAAAACAGATTTGATAAACTAGATAGATAACTTACCTAGCTTGAAGTCTTACCTGTGAAGGTGTCACAGTCACACACTTGAGATGTAATACCAATTGTATTATGCTCAGACAAGCTTCAGGATCTTAGATCCACCATATAGGTTGGATCTTAGTCAAGAGAAGAATGGACGTTCTTGCCACCAAGAAGGAAAACACTTCACACAGGAAATTCTTATACTCAAACCCCACACACAGTTTCTGTGATCAAAACCCTTATGCACAGTTTCAAATGTCAAACCCTCATGCACACATTCAAAGGTCGAAAACCTCATGCACACTGATAAGTACGGCAGTCTAAACAATTTAGTAGAGGGGTTGCGGCTCAGTTATAGTGACAGATCTGCAAGGAGAGAGGTAGTCTTTAAGCTGAGTGAAAGGAGCCAGTAGAGAAGGGCCGAGTCACCACAAAACTCAGCAACAGTAGCAAGGGGGCCGTACTACACAACAAATCAGCCAACAATAGACAAGGGGCCGCACCATACAGCCATATTAACAGCAAACAAAGGGCCGCAGCATGAGGGCCACACTCCAACAGCAGACAAGGGGTCGCAGCAAAGGGGCCACACTTCAACAGCAAACAAGGGGCCACAGCAAATGAGAGACACTCCAACAGCAGACAAGGGGCCGCAGCAAAGGGGCCACACTTCAAC
>JASDQU010738918.1:202861-217449 GCA_032191745.1 Picea mariana
CCACTTTCCATCTTACTCCCGCTCATCCATCCCATTACACTGGTCCGGGCATTGGGTTGGCCAATTATTTAAGGGTTGCACCTTACCTTGTGGGAAGAAGGGGCTAAAGGCCCAGAGGGTAAAAGCAGTTGGCAAAAGATAAAAGCCTAAAAATAAAACCTCGAGATGCTTCGCCTAGGGATCCCCGAGAAAGAAGTAAAAGGCTTCTTAGCAAGAAACAGAGGGATCCATAAAAATAATAAAACAAGACCTAGTCAGAGGATAGGGGGTCTCATCACGAGCCAGCCTATTAGGTCCATGGGCATCTAGCGGTATGACACTACTAGCAGCTGGTTACCACGCCAGGGTAGTGGCTCTTGGTGGCATAGCCAAGAGAAAGGGGGTCTCATCACGAGCCAACCTTCTCATTTCCGTGAAAGTTCTTGTGGGTAACATTGCCACCACTGGTCACCACGCCAGGGCAGTGTCCCCTGATTAGCTTCTTGAAGAAAAAACAATAAAGAATAAAGATAAAAAGGCATGAATGGGCTTGGAATCATTTGCATCCAGGACAGGTGCAGCTCACCCTCTACAGAGGCACCCAGAGGTAAGCCATGCATTTCCCTGCTATCACTTCACCCCTTGTCCACCTCATCCACTCACATGACTTGGATTTGATTTCCCTTGAAAACATCCCACATCCAGTGAACATTAGCCCAATAGGACGCCCTGTCACTTCCTCCAAACTTGGCTTGCAGATTTGTATAATATCTTTGAGCACTTGACTGAGTAAAAGGGGTTTTATGCACATGTTTGATAATATTGATGATTGAATGTGATTGACATTGCTATGATCCCTGTGACTTATGAGCCCATGGAGGGCGTATCTGTTGATGTGCAGGATCATACCCCACGGATAGGTACCGTATTGGGCAGGTACACATGGGGAGATGATTAGTTCGGAGCTCCATGGGGCTGAGAGCCCACCAGATGGATGTTGAGACCCCAGCAAGGGGTAGAGACAGGTCAGAGGGTTTGCACCAGGGAAGAGGAGGACATTCCACCAGAGGCAACTGAGCAGACCTGTACCCAGGGGGGTTGTGCCTTTTCCACCAGGACTTTGGCCTTGGAAGGCCATGACGTCATCCAACATTTGTGGAGGTTTTGGGAGGCAGTTGTGGCATGTTTGGCACGTGTGGCAGCTTCCAGAGGCCCAAGGAGGGCTAATGTTTTGCTCCAGGAGGCCCACGTTGCCCTAAAAAGGCTAACACCACCCTAAAAGGGCATGACGTCCTCATTATTTGCTTGATTAGGGTTTGATTATGACATGTAATGTAAAAACAATATTATTATGTGTTTTGGCCATGTCGACCTTTTTGTGACCTAAAATTAAATTAAGGTCATTGGTAATGGTATAAATTGAGGGTTTTAACTCTCATTTTCTCATCATCTTTGACTCACACTTGTGCGAGGTCTGAAATTTGTGCCCTCTTTAGGGTGTTTGGCTGAAATTATTGATGCGCACTTGTTGAAGGAGGCTTTTCTTGGCTATTTTTGGCATTTTCTTGGTGGAAGGTTTACAACTAGGGTTTGGCTTAATGAGTGCTTGGTGGATGTACGTGAATTTATGCAATCCTTCCTTTGTTGAATGGTTATGGTATTTTTACTTGCATTTTGTTAATGAAATTTGTTGGATTAAACCCTAGGGAATAAGCACATGTCGGTGTCCTTATTTCAAGTCCCTACTAGGTTATGCTAAGAAGCCATTTTATTTGCTGAAGATAAATGCTAGGGCCTTGCCATTGCAACACCCTACCATTCACTCTTCAAGCTGGCCATTTTTAATTTGCCTTTTGAGCTAAAGGAGGAAGACGCACTAAGGCCTAGGTTTACTACACCTTAGTGAGTCGTCTTCCCCTAGGGTTGATAGGTTGAAGCCTTGTCTTAACAACACTTCAACCATCATATCCCTCTTGTCTTTGGCCCTATCATTATCATTTCGGCCCTTCAACTTTTGCAGCTAGTTTGACTCCATTTGCCCTAATAACGCACTAGTCTAAGACCTTGTACTTGAGTGCTTTTGATCACAACTTCCAAATACTCTTGAACAATTATTAACATCTTCTAACCCTAGCCTAGATTAACCTACTAACCCTAACACTGCCATTATCCATTTGAGTTATATTTATACTTTGCAACATTTAATCCTTTTATGAGTAATTGAAAGATTGGCTAGTCGTTGCTTCTGATGAATGTTGGTATTTGACATTGATGATAAATCGTTATTTCTCATTGTGAAGCTTCTTTAGCATTTATTGTGAAGTGATTTATTATAATCATTGCTATTGTACATCATTTATTTGCTTCATCAATATTATCTATCAATTGCTTTATATAAGAAAGTCCTTGATTATATGAAGTATTAACTAGCAAGTGATCTTGCACATATATAGTTTTCTTGTTGCTTTGTTCCGGGCAGGTACACTTCTGGTTATCTTTATCTTTATCTTTATTGGCTGTTTAGCCGGACCTTTTGATCGGTGGTGACTTGTGAGGGGGAAACTTAGACTTAGCCTTAAACCTTTGCCTTCTCAAAACCYCAAGTCACTGGGGATGTCTCCCCTGGGCYTACCACCCTAAACAAAAAGAGTTATCCTATCGAGGTGACAGTGGTAGGATAATCTCCAGTTTCGCCAATTTTCCTTCCTTTCACCTTTCCTTTACTTCCAAGTACAAACTRTGCGATAACAGAACCTAGGTGGGTAGGATAACACTCCATGCCACAACCACTGGGGCTAGACCCTATTGAGAGGATTGTTTCTTACCCTTGCCCATGAGATGATTCTATTAGCCAACTTGAAGCAGTGTTTTGATGTTGACTTTCCCAATTCACTTTACAATATCCTAAAAGATTCAATGCATCTTGTGAACTCCCATTGAATATGACACTGAAGTTTGTTCTGCTCTTGATTTGGTAAAAACTTCTCTGGATATCTGCCCCATGTTCACTGTAGGGTTACTTGTGAATTGACTAATGACACCAACAACAATTGCTATATCAGGCCTTTTACAGCCATTGCATACATAGGTTTCCAATTGCTCTATGACAAGGAACCTTTGGTACAATTTCCTCATCACCTTGTGTATCCGAACTTATGTCCTTCGACAACTTCTGTCTGATTTCCATTGGTGTTGTCACAAGCGAATCTTTGGAGAGTGTTTGTACTACATTTCACCTAATTCAAACGATTTGCCTATTCTGTTTGTGGTTGTACACATGGATGCCTAAACAATTATGGTTCTCATCATGATCCGTCATCTCAAATTTTGTCTTTGACTTGAACATTTCTCACAATTTTAAATCATTATTTATGGCAATTGCATCATCTACATAAAGTGCCAAGATTTTAATTGACTTACCAATTTGATGTATACATTTGAATTTCTACTCAAATGTTCTAAATCCTTATTTCATCAGGTAGTCGTTGATGTGTGGACAATAGATATCATGCTTTAGAGGATTTCTTTTAAAGCCCATACAATGCTTTTTGAATTGTGCACTTGAAMTGTCTTTGCCTTGTTGCACATAATCTCTAGTGTTTAACCCAATCTTAGGTCAACTTTTTCAAATAAATTGTCATCACCTCAGAATGCACCCAATCTGAGAACATCTAGGTAGGCACGCCTCTATCACCGACTTGCCTCCACTCATTTCGTGGTTAGTGCCATCTTACTCGAGGGGCACCCTCCTAGGGTTGTATTGTTGAGAGAACTATGAAAATATGCAATAATCTCTTTTGAATCAATGAAGAAATTTGTAGATCAACACGTTGATTCTTGAAGTCAATGAACAAGTCTTCAAATTTTGCTTGGCTTTCGTAACATAAGCTTGGGAGATGTTTGACTAGTGCCAAGTCCTGTTATCGCACGACTTGTAGTTAGGGCAAAGCCCAACCCAAACAAAAACGTGTGACACAACTGGGGACACCTATCACTGCCACCTCCATAGATATCTCCCTCGTTTTAGTGATGGACAGTCCAACACAAGGGAGGCTTCCCGGGTGACCTTAAGGGGATGAAGGTAACAAACACGATAGTGGAAGAGGTCCCTATTTCGGTCACTTGAACAAAGTGGCTAAGGCTTCTTGAAAAGAGAAGCTTGGGCTAGAAATGATGACGGCTTCAAGAGTACCTGCAAAAGCATACGTTAGGACACAAAACCCAAAGCCAAATATTGCCAAATAAGCCACTAACCACTAAGGACTTAGCAAGCTATGCTTGCTGTCCTAAAAAACGCAGCAGAAAGTAAGTTTATCACAGCAATAATAAAATCATAACAGCTGCGTGAAAACACCGTCAAAAGTTGCAATAAATGATATGGAACGAAAGCTGCCAACTAGTAGATAAAGATCAAGCCTTTAAGCATCAGTTTTGACGGTTAGATTCTTAGTTACCGGGTTTGGCGAATTTCAACCATTGAGTTCGAAATTCACTGATCTTTATTTGAATCCGAACTTATTCATCTAAGTTCGCCGTACATCAAGGGGAATTTGAATTCGAATAGGAACATGAAAAAAATTTGCCCAATTTCGTTTAAATTTGACTGAGTTTTAGTTTGACGCTGTTCAGCTCGTGGTTAAAAAAAAAAAAAACCTGGCAAATACCTAAAACTAAAAACCTACACCAAACTTCAATCCCATTCTATGTTGCCGCTACGTCCGGCTCTGTCATTTTGCGTGTTGAATTTAATGCACTCGACTGAGTGAGCCAGTTCACATGTTCTGCACAATACTCTGTGGCTGTGGTTTCATCTTGAACCGTGGTTGATGACTCGACCTCCACAGTAGAGGGTCGAAGCTCGGGATGTCGAGTAAAATTAATCTAATATATATTAATATATTTCATATTACTATATACCCCATAATATATACGTTATCTTGAACTGTGGTTGATGACTCGACCTCCACATTAGAGGGCTGATGCTCGGGATGTAGAGTAAAATTAATTTAATATATATTAATACATTTTATATTACCATATATAGTATATTATGTATATTTCATATTACTGTATTATATATATATATATATATATATCTATCTTACTCTAGATATTTCATATTAACTACTATATATATTTTATATATCTTATTCTATATATATTTCATATTACTATATATATTATTTTTTTGATTTCTATCATATATCTATAATCTATTTAATGGGAGTATTGAATTTTACTATATATATATATTTTAATTTTCAAATTTTGTAGTATCTCGAACTTAATGCCAAATTTTATTCCCAAAATTTTCACTATCGAACTTTAAGGTCGCTGAACACGAACACGAACACGAACCAGGTGACTAAGGTTAGATTGGCTGCTACACATGTGTTATCACCAATAAGTAAACTGTAGCAGCAGCAATATTTAACCACAGAAATCAACAAATGAATGGCTCAAATTGATGCTCTTGACGAGTACTTTAATATTCAAAAGCTCAACAATAATTTCCACGGTTAAATTGTGAAAAAAGTAAGAGGTAGCAGCAAAAGTAGCAGCCCTAATGGCTGTAGCTAACAATTTATAACAACAACAAGTTAAACTAAAAATTTACCAACCTTTTAATCACCAATCACTTGCCTTTATCATGAAGTAAGAGAGTAAAAGAGAGATTGCTATGAAACTTTATCACTTTGCTACATCAATGAAGACTAGTGCCTTTAATGGGTTATGGAGTCACTTGCTTGAAGGGGGAGTTAAACCAAATAGAAGAGTGAAGAGGGATTAGGGCTAAACCCTTATAGCACCCAAAACATCTCCTTCTAAATCGATTAGCTCACCAATCAAGGCTAAACTAGGGTTTAGGGTTTTAGGGGTGTAAAACCTCTTACTCCCTAGAACTCAAACCCTAGCCAAGATTTTGCTTCAAGGGTGTAGACACTCCTACTTCTTGAAACAAACCTTGAGTGCTCTTAGCTAGGGGAAGAAATATTGTGAGCTATGGAAGGTGTAAACACTCTTACTCCTCCTAGGGTTTTTTCCAACAAAATCAAGCAAGTTACCATATGATTGCAGAAAATTCAGTTATCAGACAAGAAATTGATGAAGAAAAACCTTACTCAACCAAGAAAAACCCCACAAGACTTCACCACAAGCTTCCAAGAAGATAGCGCACTAGTAGAGATCATCAACAAGCAAGTAGCACCACATTTGCACAAGAAAATAGACACAGCGAATCCTCCAAGAGGGCTGAAATTACAGTCCAAAGAGTATTTTTAGTAGTGATGAGTTATATCCAAATGAAAAATGACTTGCCTCTATTTATAAAGGAAAAACCAAGTCATGTTTGTCCACATTTATGATTAAATCTATAATTTTAGGTCAAAGCCAAAGTCATAATGCTTAACTAGCTAAATTATTTGTTCTTTTTGCCCACATAGGCTACAATATGATAAAAAATGACAACATAATGACATGTAAGCCCACAAAACTCTTCTCCAAGGTGGCATGTGTGAAGATAAGCCTCCAAACACTAGGATGTCATGCTCCTAAGGTACCATGTCATCCTCAAATCAAGAAAAAGGGTGGGGGTACAAGTCCACAACACCACCAAGTGCACAAAATACACCCAACGACCTCCTAAATGTGTGATGTCATGCTGCAAGAGAGGGACGTTTGGGCTAGGAGGGTGACGTCTGTTGAATTTTTATACTTGTTCAATTTGTTGACTTTCTTTTACATTTACAATAGCATAAGCATCATCAAGCATAAACCATAACCATAAATTGCATCATACATATATCAAACATCACAAGAAGATAAGCATGCACAAGATACACAAGATATATCCTGGGAAACCCTTCTTCTCAAGGGAGAAAAACCCAACAACAACCTTTCACTAGATAATAATTTGTCCAAGAGAAAATACCATAACCAAAGAAGAAGTGCGCTAGAACTCCAAGAAGCTAGCGCTACACAAGAGAGAAAGATAGTCCAAGTGAGCGCCACCCAAGAGAGAGAAAATGATCCAAGTGATATGACCACAAACAAGATATAACTCTCTCTCTATATACAAGTCCAATGTGAACTTATCCTGACCAAAAGGTGTCTCTTCATCCAGGTCGACTTTAGCTGTTTAGGTCTTCTACACAAGATGTTGGGCTTCTTCTTTTCTCTGGGCATCATAGTGAAAGGTTGCATCAATATGTCACACATGGCTGCACCCAGTGTGGACGTCCTCATCTCTTCTAGGGGCTACGACCCAGTGAGAACAAGTCATCATCGTCGTCAAGGGCTACTCCCTCATGACGTGTCCTCATGACGTGTCCACTTGGTCAACTCCCAAGTGACATATCCACATGGTTTGCTCCCATGGGACGTTGGGTGCCACCCTAGGACAACTTGCCACTACTTTGACAAGTGTCATGGTCAACTTCGTCTCAGAGGAGTGTTCTCCAAGTCGACCCAGCCTGGTATGGGGAGAAGATTAGGGGCATCCCCATAGATCGACCCAACCCATCCACCTGGGGAGAAGACCTGTCTCAGGTCGACCCAACCCAACACAACTGAGAAGACCCGTCTTAGGTCGACCCAACTCAGTCCATTGGGGAGAAGATAGGGAGAAAGCACAGGTCGACCCAGCCCACTGCTCTGGGGAGAAGACCTGAAGAATGTCTCACGAAGCTGCAATCATTAACACTCCCTCTCAGTGAGAGTTTATCACGAAAGTACACAAACTTTGACTTGGCAAGGGGCTTGGTGAGAACATCTGCGATCTGCTCATTGGTAGGAAGGTACTCCACTCGAACTACCTTCCTCTGCATCATATCACGAATATAGTGATACTCGATCTCAACATTTTTGGTACTGTCATGAGATACTGGATTCTCTGAGAGCTTCACATAGCTTTGGTTGTCACAATGTAGGACGGTGGGATCCAACATTTGACCAAACAATCCTGCAAGGAGCTTGCGAAGCCACACTACTTCACGTACTGCCGTACATACTGTAATGTACTCGGCTTCTGCGGTACTCAAGGCCACAAAATTTTGCTTCCTGCTGCACCAGGAAACCATGGCAGATCCTAGGTTGAAGCAACATCTGGAGGTGCTCTTCCTTTCAATTATGCTCCCTGCCCAATCTGAATCGACATATCCTTGCAATCTCATGTCAATATTGGAAGCATATCTCAGGCCATATCCAACTGTGGTTCGTAAGTATCTCAACACATGCTTCGCAGTCACCTAATGTATTTGTCTCGGCTGACTCATGAACTAGCTAAGTGCATTCACTACATAGAAAATATCAGGTTTGGTATTAACTAGATACATCCAGTGATCCAATCAGTTGTTGATACATAGTCGGATCAATCAAGTCTCAATCGAAAGAAGACTCACTCAACTTCTTCAGATTCGTCACCATCAGTGTGGTCATGGACTTACAGTCCGTCGTACCAAATCTCCTCAAGATCTCAACTGTGTACTTCCCCTGACTTAGGAAGATCTCATTAGTTCTCTGACACACCTCAAGTCCCAAGAAATAATGCATCATTCTGAGATCCTTCATCTCAAATTCAGAAGTCAACTCATGCTTGTACCAAGAAATGAGATGCTCTGCTTTGGTGAGAAATAAATCATCAACGTACAGGATCAGAATCAAGGACTCACCATCAACAACCTTATAGTATAGGTTGACATTAGCCACACTCTTGCTAAAACTCAAACTCATAAGGTATCCATCAATCCTTGCATACCAAGTGCGAGGGGCCTGCTTGAGTCCATACAGAGATTTCTTCAACCTGCACACATGGGACTCCTTCCCATGAATCACAAAACCATCTGGCTGCTCGATATACACTTCTTCCTCAATCTCGCCATTGAGAAAGGCTGTCTTCACGTCCATCTGAGGTAATCTCCAACCCAAGGCTGAAGCAAGTGCAATAATTGTTTGAATGGAGGTATATCGAGCAACATGAGAAAAATTCTCATCATAGTCTATTCCCTCCACCTGAGAGAATCCTCTGGCCACAAATCTTGCTTTGTGTTTCTCAATGCTCCCGTCAGCTGCATGTTTTATCTTGTAAATCTACTTGGAAGTCACAACATATTTCCCTTTAGGTCTTAGAACAATATCCCACACATCATTCTTCATGATGGACTGATACTCCTCCATCATGGCATCTCTCCATATTGGCTGTTTGGATGCCTCCTCATAACAAAGGCCTTAGAATCAATGATGTGGCTCATAGCTGCAATATAACTCAAGAATATCTGAGGTCTCTTACTTTCTCTGAAAGTACCATGAGGAGCTGCATGTCCCTCTGCCTCCTGCAAGGTCCGACGAGCCCAGGCAGGCCTTTTCCGGCCTACTGTAATCTCTCTAGGAACACCAATAGGATGTACTGGATCAACAGGATCAACATGCTCAACTGTCTCTACTGGCTCGACTAGCTCTCTCTGTAAAGGGTAAGGGGGGGAAGACACCAGCTCTTCCTCCCTCTCACTGTCAGTCTTTATGTGAGACTTTCTCGATCTTCTGAAAGCAACTTCCTCAAAAGAAACATCTCGACTCACTTCAATTTGTCTTTGACCTGAGATGTAGATCCGATATGTCTTCGATGATTCACTGTACCCAACAAATGTGCCCTTCCTGCCAGAAGGTTCTAGTTTTGACCTTTTCTCCTTGGGTACGTGAATGTAGACTGGACACCCAAATATCCTGAAGTGTCCTACTTCGGGCTTAACTCAGGTGAAAGCCTCTTCGAGAGTCATGTTCCTCAATCTTGTGAGGACTTTTGTTCTGAACATATACTGCGATCATGGATGCTTCTGCCCAAAGAAACATCGGTAAACTCTGATCATGGATCATTGCTTTAGCTGCCTCCACAATAGACTTGTTCTTCCTTTCTACAACCCCATTCTGCTGAGGGTTGTAAGGAACAATGTACTCCTCCTTCATCCTCGCCTCAATGTAGAAATCACTGAAACACTTGGAGGTATATTCTCCTCCATTATCTGATCTCAAGGTCTTAATCTTCTTTCCGGTCAGGTTCTCAATCTGAGCTTTAAATTCTTGAAATCTGTCAAGGACTTCTTCTGATTCCTTGGACTTCAAGAAGTAAATCCACGTCTTCCTTGAGTAATCATCAATGAAAATCACATAGTATAAGTATCCACTCAAGGAAGCAACCGTCATAGGCCCACACAAATCTGAATGTACTAGATCCAAAATCCCTTTGGATGTGCTGTCACTACTCGAAAACGTCCCCTTGGCATTCTTCCCAGGAACACAACCTCTGTAAATGCCATCATACTCCATACAAAGTGGTGGGAGTCTGGTCACCATCTTCCCTAGAGCGGGAAGGGCTCTATAATGTAAGTGAGCAAGTCTCTTGTGCCAAAGCTCACTCAGACTGATAGAATCGTGTACAAGAGCCTTTACTGGATGAATTGTCAATCTGTACAAGCTGTCTTCTCGAACACCAATTACATTGGTTGAATCCATGCTAGAGTTCTTGTGCCATGCAAGAATTTTTCCATCAGAGAAGGCAACCTTGTAGCCTTTGCCCACTAAGGCTGAAATAGAGACAAGGTTCCTTCTCATCCCCGGTACAAACAATACATCATTCAAATGAAGTGAGATACCAGAGTCTAATTGAAGGTAAGTGGTTACAGATCCCTTCACAACATATCTAGCATTGTCACCAAGTACAACGTGTAACCGAGAATCCTTCTCTCTAGTTCAACGAGATGCTCTCTATATCCAGTCATATGTCTGGAAGCACCACTATCAATCAACCAGATATTATTGCTAGTAGGTATTGTACCTGAGAGGGCTGAGATGAAGAAGAACTCCTCATTAGGATCAGATATGGTGTGAGGTGGATCATTGTCAATGTTGGCAGTGGTTGCATGCTTCCTTCCTTTCTTATGTATAGGATAGTCTCTGGCATAGTGACCATATTTATCACATCTGTAACACTGAACTTTTGACATGTCTTTCTCCTTGTGCTCATGAGCCTGATGTGGCTTTCGTTTCTTTTGAAATCTTTCAATACCTTTTCCTCTTCCTCTTCCTTTGCCTTTCCTTGCATGAGAGGCAAGAGCACGACTCTCATCATGATGGGAACTATTTGCACCCCTCATTGCAATTCTTGTCTCCTCCTGAGTACAATCTGCCCATAAGCGATCAAACTTAGGCAATTTGGATCGCCCACTAATATTCTGAATGAATGGCTCCCAATGACTTGGAAGACCATTGAGAGTTAGCATTACCAGCTCTCTGTCTGAGATGATCTCTCCAATGGCATCTAACTGATCTTTGATCTCAACAATTTTCATGAAGAAAGTGGCAACTGTATCTGCCTTGGTCATTTTGATATTTTGAAGCTGGTGTTTCAAGGCAATGGCTTTGTTGGTATTCTTACTTTCAAACAACTTCTTCAAGGCATCAAACATCTCTTTGGCTGTCTTCATTGGGGAGATGTGTGGAATAAGATGATCTTTCAGAGAGAAAATAATTATCTTTCTAGCCTTGGCATCATTTTTCTTCCATTGAGTTTTCTTTGATGCATCCACTAGTTYTGGTACAAATTCCTCCACAAACTTCATCAGGTCACTCTCCTCTAGAGTGATGAGTAATCTTGATTTCTAGGAGTTGAAATTAGAGGCTCCATCAAGCCTATCTTCCACAGGAACGTTGCCCACCATGGCTGCATAAACCCTAGAAACCCTAGGGCCAAAATTTTCCAAAAAAATCCAAACTCTTTCAATTTGTAATCTGAAAGTTGCAGGTGATGTGCTAGACTAGGGCGCACTTGACTGTGAAGAAATTAGGCCCAACGACCAAGGGAAAGTGCTAAAACTAACTTGACAGGGAAGGGGGGGGGGCGTTGCGGTCACAAGTGCAGTTGCAGTTGCAGCAAGAAGGTGACGACTAGCATAAAAGGTGCTAGAGAAGCTTGTGCAATGGCTTCTTCAGGAGCACTGCTCTGATACCATGCTGAATTTTTATACTTGTTCAATTTGTTGACTTTATTTTACATTTACAATAGCATAAGCATCATCAAGCATAAACCATAACCATAAATTGCATCATACATATATCCAAGATCACAAGAAGATAACCATGCACAAGATACACAAGATATATCCTGGGAAACCATTCTTCTCAAGGGAGAAAAACCCAACAACAACCTTTCACTAGATAATAATTTGTCCAAGAGAAAATACCATAACCAAAGAAGAAGTGCGCGCTATAACTCCAAGAAGCTAGCACTACACAAGAGAGACAGATAGTCCAAGTGAGAGCCACCCAAGAGAGAGAAAATGATCCAAGTTATATGACCACAAATGAGAGATAGCTCTCTCTCTATATACAAGTCCAATGTGAACTTATTCTGACCAAAAGGTGTCTCTTCATCCACGTCGACTTTAGCTGTTTAGGTCTTCTACACAAGACGTTGGGCTTCTTCTTTTCTTTGGGCATCATAGTGAAAGGATGCATCAATATGTCACACATGGGTGCACCCAGTGTGGACGTTCTCATCTCTTCCAGGTGCCATGACCCAGTAGAACAAGTCATCATCATCGTCAAGGGCTACTCCCTCATGACGTGTCTACTTGGTCAACTCCCAAGTGACATATCCACATGGTCTGCTCCCATGGGACGTTGGGTGCCACCCCAGGACAACTTGCCATTGCTCTGACAAGTGTCATGCTCAACTCTATCTCAGAGGAGCATTCTCCAAGTTGTCCCATCCTGATATGGGGAGAAGATCAGGGGCATCCCTACAGATCGACCCAACCCATCTACCTGGGGAGAAGACCTGTCTCAGGTCGACCCAGCCCAACACAATTGAGGAGAAGACCCATCTCGGGTTGACCTAGCTCAGTCCATCGGGGAGAAGACAGGGAAAAGGCATAGGTCGACCCAGCCCATTGTTTTAGGGAGAAGACCTGAAGAATGTCTCACAAAGCTGTAATCATCAATAACATCATCCCTTCTTCATGCTTCTGGGCCACGTTCATGTGCTAGGGACATCATCCAAGGTGCAACGCTCCTCATCCTAGGCCTCCAAGGTGTGGGGCGTAACATCCATCCAATGGGCTTTCATGCCCCTATGAAGGTCCAAGTGGCATAGAACTTCATGAATGACTTTCATCGGGCAAGGTTCTGCAATGACAAGCAAATATGCCCTCCAAGGGTCCACAAGTCATTTGAATCATGCCAAGTAAGCCACATTTAATAAAAGAACCACCCAAACAAGTGCATTAAGTCCCCCTTTTCAAATTAAACAAATGCTCAAAGACCTTATAAACTTTGCCCAATTTAGGTATGGGAGGGGTGTCATGGTGCCCTATTGGGTAGACCAATCCCCAAGTCAAGGAATGTTTCCCAAGAAGATCCTGTCTAGACCATGTAGTGAGTATGGAGTGGATTGGGGGAAGTACTCTTGGGCATGGGGTTCTTGACATATCAAGGGCTCATATTGTCTCATTTATGGGTGCCTTTGTGGAGGGTGCGCTGTATCCCTTTGTTTGCAATGCAACATTTTTGCAAGCCCTTTTTTGCCTTTCCTTTTTGTTTTTTATGATCCGAACATTGAGTGCTATGTGCAATGGAAAGAAAGAAAAAGAGCACCGCAATGCCACTTGAAGTTAGAAGACATTGTGTGCTATGTGCACTGGAAATTGAAGAACACCGCAATGCATTCCCCCATCAAGCGGGATACTTCTTATTTATTTTCTTTTTAATAGGTCCTTTATTTTTTATAGAGAAGTGATTTATGGCTCTCAGGACCTTAGGGCGAGGCTGTGAGCATCTAGCAGGATGAATTATGGGTTTTGATTTTTATAGTGCTAGTTACAAGACCTCTGGGCCTTTAGACCCTTCTTCCCATGAAATGAGGTACAAGCCCTTCTTGGGGTCAATGAACCCAAAAACCCAAAAGATGAGGAAACAGAGGGGAAGAAGTGTGGAAAGTGGCAAGTATGAGTGGGAATGGTACGATGACCCTTCAAGGAGACCCCCCAACAGTAACCCTTTTCCCGAGGGAGACCAACTTACTAGGATACCATGCCAACCACCAAGGTGAAATTAGGCAAAAGATATAATTTCCAAGCAAACGTTCCATAATCAAGAAAGGACTCTTTGCAACATGCTCGAATGATTCAAATATTAAGTGACACTTACCATGAGACTGGACTTGTTACCTCATTAAGCAAGATCTGTTGTCTTCTGTGGACCAAGCTAGTGTAGCGGATGCTGCTCTGTTGCTGACAATGAGTGGTGATGTGTGGTGGAGAGGAGTGCCTCTGCCTGCTCAATGTGGGCTTTGCTGGTCATTTGGCTCACGCCACTCCATGTATGCTACTTGCGGGCCTTAAGACATCATCTCCTTAGTTACCTTTAGGCTGGGGGGGTAACAAGTCCATTGGGAAATGGGAGAGAATGAAAGAGAAAACTAGCAAGACGATCCAAAATCAAATCTTGCTAATTAGAATAATCTTACAATTAAGTCAAGAAGCAAAGAGAGCATTCCATTTTGAATGAATTCTCACAATAAGACAAATTCATAAACCAAACAAGCTAGCTTTTCATAAATT
>JASDQU010738918.1:266081-277420 GCA_032191745.1 Picea mariana
TCACCTCGATAGGATAACTCTTCCTGTTTAGGGTGTTAGGCCCAGGGGAGACGTCACCAGTGACCTGGGGTTTTGAGAAGGCACAGGATTATGGCTAAGTAGATTTTTCCCCCTCACAAGTCACCACCGATCAGAAGGTCTGGCTAACCAGCCAATAAAGATAAAGATAAAGATAACCAAAAGTGTACCTGCTCGGAACAAAGCAACAAGAAAACTATATACATGCAAGATCACTTACTGGTTAGTACTTCATGTAATCAAGGACTTTCTGATATAAAGCAATTGATAGACAATATTGATGAAGCAAATCAATGATGTACAATATATTACTTCACAATAAATGCTAAAGAAGCTTCACAATGAGCAATAACGATTTATCATCAATGTCAAATACCAACATTCATTAGAAGCAACGACTAGCCAATCTTTCAATTGCTCAATAAAGGATTTAAATGCTGCAAAGTATAAATATAACTCAAATGGATAATGTCAGCATTAGGGTTAGTAGGTTAATCTAGGCTAGGGTTAGAAGATGTTAATAATTTTTCAAGAGTATTTGGAAGTTGTGATCAAGAGCACTCAAGTACAAGGCCTTAGACTAGTGCATTATTAGGGCAAATGGAGTCAAACTAGCTGCAAAAGTTGAAGGATGAAACCATAATGGTTGGCCTAAAGACAAGAGAGATATGATGGTTGAAGTGTTGCTAAGGCAAGGCTTCAACCTATCAACCCTAGGGGAAGACAACTCATTAAGGTGTAGTAAACCTAGGCCTTAGTGCGTCTTCCTCCTTCTTTAGCTCAATGGGAAAAGTAAAAATGACTAGCTTGAAGAGTGAATGGTAGAGTGTTGCTATGGCAAGGCTCTAACATTTATCTTCAACAAATAAAATGGCTCTTAGAATAATCCAGTAGGGACTTAAAACAAGGACACCAACATGTGCTTGTTTCCTAGGGTTTAATTCAACACATTATAATAACAAAATGCAAGTAAAAATACCATAACCATTCAACAAAGGAAGGATTGCATAAATTCACTTACATCCACCAAACATTCATTAAGCCAAACCCTAGTTGTAAACCTTCCACCAAGAAAATGTAGAAAATAGCTAAGAAAAGCCTCCTCAACAAGTGCGCATCAATAATTTTAGCGAAAAACCCTAAATGAGGGCACAAATTTCAGACCTCACACAAGTGTGAGTGAAAGATGATGAAAAAATAAGAGTTAAAACCCTCAATTTATACCATACCAATGACCTTAATTTAATTTTAGGTCACCAAAAGGCAGACATGGCCAAAATACATAATAACACTGTTTTTACATTAAATGTCAATCAAACCCTAATCAAGCAAATAAAGGTGTCATCATGCCCTTTTAGGATGATGTTATCCCTTTTTAGGGCAACATTGGCCTCCTGGAGAAAAACGTTAGGCCACCTTGGGCCTCCAGAAGCTGCCACACATGCCACAACTGCCACCCAAAACCTCCACAACAACCGGATGACATCATGAGTGTCCTGGGTGACGTCACGGGCCTTCCAAGACCAACGTCCTGGTGGAAAGGGCACAACCCCCCTGGGTATAGGCCTGCTAAGCTGTCTTTGGTGGAACGTCCTCCTCTTCTCTGTTGCAAAGCCCCTGACTAGTCTCTGCCCCCTGTTGGGGTCTCAACATCCATCTGGTGGGCTCTCAGCCCCATGGAGGTTCGAACTAATCATCTCTTCATGTGTAGCTATCCAATATGGTACTTGTCCGTCGAGTATGATCCTGCACATCAACAGATACGCCCTCCATGGGCTCATAATTCGCAGGGATCATAGCAATGTCAATCACATATAATCATCAATTTTATTAAACATGTGCATAAAACCCCTTTTACTTCAATCAAATGCTCAAAGACATTATACAAATATGCAAGCCAGGTTTGGAAGAAGTGACAGGGCGTCCTATTGGGCTAGTGTTCACTGGATGTGGGATGTTTCTGGGAGAAATCAAATCCAATTCATGTTAGTGGATGAGGTGGATAAGGGATGTCTGGACAAGGGGTGCAGTGATAGTAGGGAAATGCATGGCTTACCTGTGGGTGCCTCTGTAGAGGGTGAGCTGCACCTGTCCTAGATGCAAATGTTTCCAAACCCATTCATGCCTTTTATCTTTATTCTTTATTTCTTTTTCTTTCAAGAAGCTAATCAAGGGACACTGCCCTGGCGTGGTGACCAGTGGTGGCAATGTTACCCACAAGCACTTTCACAGAAATGAGAAGGATGGCTCTTGATGAGACCCCCTTTCTCTTGGCTATGCCACCAAGAGCCACTACCTTGGCGTGGTAACCAACTACTAGTAGTGTTATACCGCTAGATGCCCATGGACCTAATAGGCTGGCTCGTGATGAGACCCCCTATCCACTGACTAGGCCTTGTTTTATTTATTTTTATGGGTCCCTCTGTTTCTTGGTGAGAGTCCTTTTACTGCTTTCTCGGGGATCCCTAGGTGAAGCATCTCGAGGTTTTATTTGTAGGCTTTTATCTCTTTCCAGCTTCTTTTACCCTCTGGGCCTTTATCCCTTTCTTCCCACAAGGCAAGGTGCAACCCTTAAATAATTGGCCAACCCAATGCCCGGACTAGTGTAATGGGATGGGTGAGCCAGAGTAAGATGGAAAGTGATAAGTATGATGGGAGCAGACGATGAATTTTCATGAATCCCCCCAGTTGCAACTCAAAACCTATGGGCACAAGCTTATTAGGGCATCCTGTCATCCCCCCAGACATGGTAAAGTGGATAAATATAAGATCCATGCACCCATTAGAAACAAAAGACACTGAATGCACATATTCAAAGGTTTTGAGGATCATAGTGACACATACCATGATACTCAGTCACATTACCTCATGGAGAAAGATCCACTTCTTCTATAGGACCAGGCCGAGGTGATGGATGTTGATGCTGCTGACAAGGTGGAGGTGCTGAATAAAAGAAAAGATGGGCCCTCCAGGGCCATGCTCAAGTCGATCTGGCTCTTGGTACTCCATGTCTAGGACCTGTGGGCCTCGAGACATAATATCCTTAGTTATCCCTAAAATGGGGGATACCAGGGACAATTCTCATTCTTTGCCGGTGGGAGAGGCTTTTTTGTGTTCTTGTGCTAGTAGAAATAAGATAAAGATCTTGGAGAAATTTTTTGATTTAAGGAAATTAATGCATCTTCAGAAATTTCACCTTTTTCCTAGAGGTTTTTGTATCTTAACTGTATGAATTTACAACCTTGGGGATGATCTGAAATATAATTAAAACAACAACAACAATAGATAATGTTTCACTTCTTTTCAATGCCCATCAACAAGGAAATCCAAGAGAAAAGATACCAAGTGTGTGCCAACAAGTTTCAATCCTCTATGGCAATCTTATTATACATAAACCAGATCTGAAATCCACTTTATGGTAGCAGTAATTCTTCCCTAATATCTTCAATATCAACGTTAATACCCTTAACAATTTCAACCTTAACTTATGTGAAATCAACAAAACATAGTAGTGTTGGAAATTAACAAACCATGAAGACATAAATCACTGAAAATCAAATCTGGACTAAGAGGACAGTTGAAAACTTCATATATATATATATATATATATATATAAGATGAAGTTCAAGTACATACTCTTAGTGTAAGATAGTTGGTACAATCTTTGAAGTCTTTGAAACCCTAGTTAGTGAAAATCATGAAAACCCTGCTCCACCAAAGATCCTCCATAAATTAGCATCAACACTCTTGGCAAGATGTCTCCTCTTCACCTTCTCAACAAGTACAACCTAGGATTTACCCCAAAGCTTAATTCCTTGCCTCCTTAGGGTAGAAACCCTAACCCTAGAAATCTCCAAGAAACTCTAGTGCCTTAAACAAGAGATATAAAGTACAAATGATGATGAGAGAGAGAGAGAGAGTAGCACTACTCTAGTCACATGTCTAAGACAAGTGATCAAAGGATGTGAGCTATAATCTCATATTCAAATGACTCTCACCTTCCTCTATTTGTATGAGAAGTGAAGGGAGGTCTTACAATATGAAGTGGACCTAATCCACTTGAGCAACCTACATGACACATGTAGGCCCACACAAGTGAAGTGCTCCCTCAATAAGAGACACATGTCAAACTCCAAGGCAATTATGATCCACAAGCAAGGCTCCAAGGCATGAGCACTCTCCCTTAAACATCTGACACTCCTCATCCAAGTGCTCCAAAGCTCCTCATCCATGTACAAGTGTCTGCCAAATCCTATAGTGGAAATAAATGCTAACATGGATTCATGGGAATACATTAATAAGATTCTAAAGGAACAGGCCCAAAATCAAACTACCACTCAGTGAATGGACCAATTCAATGTAATTCAAACTCCTCGGAAACAAGAATTACAACTTGGAAAGAGGACATTTTCATACATGCACTCTGAAATGAATATTGATGATCAACTAAGTGAACATCTAGGCAAAAAGACTAAAGGTGATGAAGAATTAGACTTATAGGGGTTCTTAGCTGAGTTTATAGTAGAAGGGAAGGGTATATTGAAAATCAGACAAGGATAAAGTGAATCTAGTTCAACCTCAAAAGTATTTTCTATCACTATTGAGCATCTCAGTTCAACACTATTGTCAACACCAGAAGTTTCATATACCTCTATAGCTGAAGGAACCTATGATAAGCATCCCTCAATATTTTCATAGTATTTGGATATAAGGAGAAAAAATCAAGGGGTGAAAAAGGAAATGTATCCCCGGGCTTGGGGAGAAAACACAACTCAAACAAAATTACTATTTGTTATGGATTACTAGCAGGGTATATTCAATTTGGTTGTACTAGAGTCAAAGGTACGTAAGTCTTTTTTTCCTGCAGATTACAAAGCCACTCAAATGAGAGTAAATCTTCAGAATATCCACCCTATGGATATGATTGAATTGCACCAACAAACAAGTGATATGTTGTATAGAGGGGTCTTGCAATCCTCTGCTAGTGAGAGGAAGATGAAACATATGGTAATAAAAGTAGTGAAGCAAATGATGCAGGAGAGGGTGGACACAAAATCCAATAGAATTTAGATTAATGAGTTGGAGAGGAAGATTATTTTCCTAGGAGAAGATCCTAAAAATATGACTGTTGTAGGATACCTAATCAAAGATAAGGATAACGATATTAAGATCCTTAAGAAAAAGCTAAATGTTCCTGATGTACAACATGTTCATACCCTAGAGCTACATGCTAGTCATGAGGAAAATGAGCAACTTTACCAACAATTATTAGAAAGTAGAAAGATCATAGAATGCATACAAGTTGAAATTGAAACCTTGAAAGTCCAACAAACTCAGTGATTGCAGGTAGCCAAGTCAACTACAATGAAATTTTTTCCAGTGTCTAAACTAGTCTGCAGGAGGGCCAACTTCGTCTATGTCTTCCAATCCCACTCAGTCAACGGATGTACATTCTGTGCAATCGTCGACTGACCCAAATGGTAACCATCAATGAGGCAGGAATAACAAGAAAGGACGTAATAATAATTGTAAGGGTGGGAAAAATAATAATAAACCCAAGGACAATGGTAATAATGAGAAGACGAATAATAATGCTGGAGAGGGCAAGAAAGAAAGGCGTAAGGTGAAATTTCCCTGTAAGCTTTGTACAAATGATCACCGTACTCATTTATGCCCCAAACTTGCAGAAGCCGCGAGGCTTTTATCTCTACCACCCGTCATACTGACGAATCCTTTCCCACATAACCAACACATGGCCTCGAGCTCCTCAAATGCCGGAAATGCGGCCGATGGGAGTCAAAAACCGATGTCGCAAGACAGTGACTGTTTGTGTATCAATATGGTCGATGCTAAAGTTCATGTAGTCACTCGGTCTCGAGATTATAGTTCTTCACATGCTATACCTGGTCTAGAATCGCCTCCTCCTCAGCCGGAGATGACTTTACAGATCGAAAAACTAGAGCCATCACCTCGTATTCTGAAAGGAGTACTCAAGTGTTCTACCCACAATCCAAATGCTAGAGCCAGTAAGAATTACTCTATCGTTGAGGACTTGGGTCAAACCCCTTGTGTGATGTCGGTTCTGGAGGTACTCCAGATGTGTTCTTCACAGTGAAATTCCTTTATATCTGCGTTAGGAGCTTTAGACCCCAGTGGCTCGAAAGTTATTAGGTTTGACGTCACAGATGTGTAGCCTTGCTTGCCTTACCATGTGGCATTCCAAATCCACGTGGGGTACTCAAAGTATACCATCAAACATGTGGTTGTTGATGAAGGCACTGCTATATGTGTGATGTCGATGATTTGTTGGAAAGCTCTCGGCTCTCCGACTCTCTCTCTATCGTCGACCATGTTGACTGCTTTTGACATTCATTCCTTCCACCCTCACGGTATTCTTCCTACCTTTTCAGTCCAGTTAGGTGGGAAGACGGTAGAGGTGGATGTTGATGTAGTTGATGCACCTCTTGATTATAACTTATTACTAGGATGCAATTGGACCTATGCTATGAATGTTGTCGTATCATCTGTCTTCCACACTCTTTATTTTCCACTCGATGGGAAGATCGTGACGATCGATCAATTATCCTTTGCGTATGCTAGCCCCAATGCATAAGTGGGACCGCCAATCCTTGTGGTTGACAATTCTCATCCGACAACTGAAAATATCGATGTCAAAATGTATTCATCCCTTATGGGTACCTTTGACTTCATGGCACCGATTCACCATGTTTATGCCATGTCCAGTAGGCTCGTTTCGTCAGAGAGTTCCATTCCTTTCTGCACTTCCTATTTTAACGATCCGTGGACCCTGCCTTCCTCGACTTCGTCTTGTGAAGGAAATTCGCACGCTGGAATGGCGATGCCACTATTGGCAATGAAGATTGCGTATCAAGCTGTTCTTGACTCTTCTGCCGATCCCGATCCTGTTACCTCGCCGACGAACGAGGAGGATCCTGTTCTTAAGCTCGTGTGGGCCACTTCGTTGTCTTGTTTACATGACTACCTCGATGAGACTTTTCCCTCAGATGAAGCTATCATCGAAGCCATGAATGGTTCCGAAAAACCTTGGGATGATATGCATCATCACTCTTATTTTCTCCCAGAGCTTGAAAGAATCAAACAAGATGAATTTCGATCTACTTTGAGTGAGATAGTCGGTCACGCCGTAGTTCCACTTGATACACACGACATTTATGCCGAAGGAAAGATGGCGAGTATCTCTCCTACCGTCACGATTGATATCTCTCATACCCCTGGCAAGATTGAAAATGTACATATCGATGCAGATTGTTCGCCAGAAGAAATCCTGATCTACACTGAACTCTTCAAAGAATTTTGAGATGTATTTTCTTGGTCATATGAAGAGATTCGAAGAATCAACCCTCGTATTGTCGAACATGAGATTAAAATGTATACGGATGCTAAACCTGTTCGACAACGCCTTAGAGCTGTCAATCCCCAGAAGGCCCCTTCTAGTAAGTTAGAGGTAGAGAAACTACTTAATGTTGGCTTTATCTACTCGATTCCCTTGACTGAATGGGTATCCAATCCCATTCCCGTGAATAAGAAGAAAAGAACCATCAGTGTATGCATGGAATTTCGTGACCTGAACAATTCCTATCCTAAAGACAAATTCCTGACACCTTTCATCGATCAGATTCTTGACGAGTGTGCGGGAAGCAAAGTGTTTTCTTTCATGGATGGATTTTCAGGGTATAATCAAATTCAAATTAAACCTGAGGATCAACACAAGACACCATTTATTTGTCCTTGGGGTAATTTTGCATACCGAAAAATGCCTTTCACCCTTAAAAACGCTGGAGAAACCTTTCAACGTGCTATGACCTTCGCATTCCATGATCTTAAACATATAATCGAAGCTTACCTGGACGGTCTTGCTGCTCACTCTCATAAGAGAGCAGATCACTCTAAACACCTTCAACTAGTTTTTGAAAGATGTCGTTATTATAGAATCCGGTTTAACCCTCATAAGTGCATATTTTGCGTTAGGTCTGGTCGTCTTTTGGGATTTCTAGTTTCTGAGACCGGGATCATGGTAGATTTGTTAAAGGTTGAGGCAATACTTCAGTTGCCTCCTCCGTGCACTATTTGAAAACTTCAAGGTTTACAGGGGAAAACTAACTTTTTACGTTGGTTTATAGTAAACTATGCCAATATCACTAAGGGTTTCATGCGTCTTTTGAAAGACACCCCTTTTATCTGGGATGAGCGAGCCTAGGAGTCCTTCGATGCTTTGAAGAAAGCCTTGGCATCGGCGCCTCTACTGAAGTCTCCTTACTATAGTAGGGATTACTTGCTTTATATCGCCACGTCAAAGGAGATGATTGGTATGGTTTTGGTTTAGGAGGATGATGAGCTTCGCGAGCACGTCATCTACTATCTTAGTCAAAACTTAGTCTGTCCTGAGCTCAATTATTCTCACATTGAAAAGATAGCTTTGGCTTCCTTTCACGTAGTCCAACGTTTACGCCATTATATATTTCTTTGCAAGACTAATGTGGTTGCCGATGTCAATCCATTTCAATACGTCCTTACTAGGTGTATCATAGGGGGAAAATATAATAAATGGATTGTCATTTTACAATAATTTGATCTCAATTTCGCTTCTGCGAAATCCAAGAAATCACTAGTCTTCGTGGAGTTAATATACAAATTTCCACGATTAGATGAGGATGTTATCCATGTTGATTCATTTGTGGAAAAACACATTTTCCTTGTCTCATCATCCGACCCCTCGTATGGATACATCGTTCTCTATCTTCAAACCTTGAAGTTCCCTCAACATCTCTCGTGAGATGATCGATGATGTGTATGATACCAAGCTAAGAATTACACTATCGTCAACGACACTTTGTATCACCGAGGAATAGACAATATCTTGCATCGTTGTTTAACTCACGGAGAAGCCGAGTCAGTCCTAAACGATTGCCACAATGGGGCTTGTGGTGGTCATCTATCCAGGATTGCGACAACCCAAAACATTTTGTGAGACGATTATTTCTATCCATCTATCTTTAAAGATTGTGTTGAAGTGCTTAAGAAGTGTCACACCTACCAGGTGTTCACTTAGAAAATGCGCTCACATCTGGCCCCTCTTCACCTAGTCATTATCGTCGGTCCCTTCACTAAGTGGGGGGTGGACTTCGTGGATTGCAACCCAACTTCGGCTAGGGGGCATCAACACATTATCGTGGCCGTCGACTACTTTACTAAGTGGTTTGAGGTCATGCCTATAGTTAAATTCGACGGGAAGACTGTCGTCTTCTTCGTATTCAATCAAATTATTGCCCAGTTTGGTATCCTGAGTGAGATTGTCACTGATCATGGCAGTCACTTTCATAATGAAATGATGGAAGATCTAGCATCCAAGCCGGGGTTTAAGCGTGGTCATTCTTCCCCTTACTACCCCCAGACAAATGGACAGGTAGAGGTCGTCAACAAGTCTCTTAAGACCATTTTGTAGAAAACTGTCAACCAGAGTAAATCTGACTGGCACATTATGCTATATTCTGCACTATGGGCATACCGAACCTCGGTCAAGACTGCCACCGGATTTTCCCCTTTCCAGTTAGTACATGGTGTGGAGTCAATACTACTTATTGAATGCGAGATACCTTCTCTTAAGTTGGCAGTCATGCTCCTTCCTGACACTTACGATCTCGAGCGACGCCTTGTACACCTAGAGAGTCTCGATGAGCAGCATCGAGATGCCTCTACAACTATCGAGGTGAACAAAAGACGTGTCAAGGTCTAGTACGATAAGTCTGTCTATCCTCGGTTGTACTCTGAGGGTGAATTGGTCATTTTATATGATCAAGCCAAAGAACTGCTGGGGGCGGGAAAGTTTAAACCCATGTGGCATGGTCCCTATATCGTGCGACATGTCTTAGAAAAAGGAGCCTATGAGTTAGAAGATTATGAAGGGAATATGTTGGCCGAACCCAAGAATGGGCTCTACTCGAAAAGATATTACACTTGAGCTCCAAGCTTGGGCGTAACTCTTTGTATACTAATGTAATTTAGTGTATATATATTTTCCCTTTCTTTTTTTTTTTCTTCATCTTGCTTATCGAGTTTTCCCTTGGTTGGCAGATGTCAATAGAGTCTTCGGTCTACTTAGGATTCACAGATGGAGCTAGGTATCATACATGTAACTTGTCTTCCGCCGCTTGGGTGGTTTACTCACCCGAGGGTCTGCTGTTGTCTTCAGGTGGCGTATGCCTAGGGCCATCCACGAATAATGCGGCCAAATATAGTGCCGATATAAAAATTTTGCGCGATGCTATCTCACATGGTATTCGCTCTTTAGAGGTTCGCCTGGATTCCCGGTTAGTAGTATGTTAGTTGAATGATAGTTACCGTGTGCTTGATCCTACTTTACTCCGACGATTCTTATGGGTACGTCTTTTAGAACAACAATTTGATTTTATTATTTATTATCACATACCTAGGAGTTCTAATTATGTATCCGATCCTTATGCTAATTTCATTTTAGATTGACATTTGTCACATAACTAAAGAAAATAAAACCATCTCATCAATATACACATTTTAATATAGGTAAAGCCAAAGATCCCTGTTTTATATATTTCAAAAAATATGATGTTTATAGTACAAAATTGGGGCTAACACCCTCAATACACATATACAACCGATAATACAAGATCCATGATATCTATGCCTGTGGCGCCAGATGTGTGTCATGATAAAAAACTACGACGTTTCCAAGACGTCGAAAGAGTCACACCCAAGCTTTGGGCACACCAAGCACTTGCTACTACATGCCCTCCGACAGATCCTCTACCTGAGCCATCAGAATCCTATGAGTCAAACAAGATAGGTTGTCCTGTACATTTTGAAGGACTCTCTTTGCTTCTCCTCTTACCGCCTCAACTCCCCTGTGCCTCTGACAATGTTAGGGAATCCTGTCCGGCCGTCGCGGACCTACGTCTGCGTCACACATGTGTCTAGTTAATACTTAAGCATCATCCAAAAATATTTTTGTTTTACTATACAAAAATTCAAAAAAATGAAATATTTAAAAACATTGACATACCTATGTCCCTGTAGGCGGTCCTTGGTGGGAGTGGCATGTTAGGGTCCCCTCTAAAGTCGATCCCTGCATAGGAGTAGTCATCCAGAGCAATGACCTGTCAGCTCCACCAATAGAAGAAATCCTTGTTGTATGGTGTGAGTACCCTACCTCCCCTCTGCCTTCTCATTACCTCGGTCCACCATGCCATGGTTGGATTGTGAGGTCCTCTTGGAATGATCTCGACTCTAGGTCCCAAACTTGGAAT
>JASDQU010738919.1:76083-87910 GCA_032191745.1 Picea mariana
AGCAATAAACAGTGAACAGAAAACACATAACATAGTAAATGATAAAGGAGTTCACCCCTCTCTTGGGCTACATCTCCTGGTCCAGCTTCCAATGGATCTTTTGTATTATTTGCTCAAAGTGCTCAAATATGTGCTTTACAATGCTCAAAATGCCAAATAGATGGCTCCAATGGCTTCAAAACGTCCAAAAACCCCTATCTGGGCTTTTTTGGCACCTCATTTGGCCAAAAATTGAATAAGATAGGCTTCCTGGAAGTTCCCCTTCAAACTTGTTGTCTCTGGATCGCCAAAATGCACCCTTGTTGCCTCAACCTAGCCCCCACGCGCTTTTATGTGTTAAAACCCAACACTGGGTGCAACCGCACAAACCATGCAAACTGTAGGACAGTTATGGGCACGCCTAGCCCCTAACCACCAAGGCTGTGGTCGTGTGACCCATGTGACCGCACACAAGTGCAAAAATGGGCTTTGTTTCCAAAGGCGAATAGAGAATGGACAAGTGGCGGTCGAATGGTTGTATAACTGTTTAAACCAAATCAAAATTCATGCACACATATAGTATAACATATGGTCATATGGCAATGATATATGTGACTGGGTGCTGGGGCTAAGCCCCAGGCCGGACCCCCCCCGCCAAGCACACATCAACTCAAACTTAAATAATTGCAAACCCATTACATAGTAAGAACTACTATGGTGGCGCATTGGCAGTGCGGACTTTGCAAAAGATTTGCATGTGGGTGCAGGTCACGGGGTTGAATCCGGTGGACTCCAAATAAATTTTATACAACCAACCAATAACAGGGTGCCACGTGGCAGCCCATGACTGGGCCACGTGGCACCAAACCATTGAACATAATATGCCACATGTCAGCAGACTATTCGTCCACCTAACTGCCAACTGTCCACCACTCAGCCCTGCCACGTGTTGTATGGAATGCCACCTCAACATTCGTACAGTCCATACGGACTGTACAACCAGCATCCCTTTTTTTTGCCTGTTTGTCGTTTTGAATAGAACGTGATATCTCTCTCATCCGACGTCTGTTTGAACCCAAACGAGTTGCGTTGGGTTCGTGACAACGAGGCCTACGCTCCTGTTCGATTTGAAGTGATTCCGAGCACTTTGAATTTTGAGAAAAATTTGATCCCCTGGATCACCAGAATAACTAGATTGGTTCTACAGAGAGTAGCAAGAAGTAGAAGGTCAAGTAGCAGAAGAAGACAAAAGCACGAGACAGATCAATCTTCAAGCTTCATTCTCCGTCAAAAGAAGCCTTTGAGTTTACAAATGGTATGTATTTATGTAGAGTACGAGAAAGTAAGTTCATCGATTCGTAGCGAAAAAAACATACATAGAGTGCTACCATAAGTAAGAAAAAGAGTTATCTCTGGCCTACCACTTTGTATTTATATATAGTACTAGAGAAAACCATAGGTTTATGACTCTCACTTATTAGAGTTTGAAAAAATGGTGGCAAATTATAAAACCATTATTAAAATGATAAATGAAGCCATAAAAACACCCATATGAATAATATTGAAAAATCTGTGTTTCTAAGATGGGAATAATTAAAATAGTGAAAACAATACAAATGTTGGAGTATTAAAATCGATTAAAATTCAAAAGATTATAATCATTTAGTAAAATATGAAAGTAGAAATTTCATATGTAAATCCCATAGGTACACCAAGGAAGCATACATACTACAGATCGAGTATTATGCTGTACCATATTAGTGTAAATCCCATAGGTACACCAAGGTAGCATACATCCTACGGATCAAGTATTATGGTGTACCATATTGGTGGCAATGACATAAATTTATTGATTTTCGTTGTTCTATACTTGTGAAGAATGATTGTTTACTAATAAAAACTCTTTAGATTATTTACCATACAAAGTTTCACATTTTTCCATCGTGAAGTTTCATGACCATTTGTTAGAAAAGGAATTGTTTGGAAATTGGGAATATAGATCTTTACTATATTAGTGGATTCACTCCATTCAACAACTAGGGCTCAACATGCATTTCCTCTCAAGATTATCTCATCATGATAAATTGTTGTATTGTATTGAAGGCTATGTTACTAATATTGATGGAAGGAAGACACAAACCACGAACAATTATTGTATTGTATTGAATGCTATGTTACTAATATCGATGGCTGACACAAACCACGAACAAGGCAGAAGAAATACTTTTATTGCACATTCATATTCATTCGAAGTATAGAAATTTCCTAGCATTGAATCCCTGATACATGGAAGACGTTGACCCACACCCTGACCTGGAAAGAATATAGCTATTGAGTCCGATTGACAATTTAGTTTTCGTGAGAAATGTGAGACAAAAGGTGACAGTTTGGGTTTGAGTGTTGTGTAGTAGCTTCCAACTTCTCTGGCTGGGAAGAGTTAAGATTATTTGATTCTCATTAAATTTAATTAAATATTACTTCATTAGAAAATTATTTTTTGTTGTTTTATCATTTCAAAAAAGTGTCATTGCTATTGATAGTGTTTCATGAATTTCGTAGTCCCCATTTAAAAATTCTAATTAATAAGATAATAGCATCACTCATGCGTTGAAATTTTGATGTAATGGAAAATGGACTCATGAAGCATGTCTTCTGCTTATAAGAGACGACATTCGAAAGCCCAATTTTCTAGTTTTATGTTCATCTCTGAAAGTTGAAACAAAGGCATATCCTAGTCACCATGAAGGAGAATTGTGTTCCACTAAGGGTTTTCTCATCCACTCTTTTCTTCTTTTTCTGTAAGTGCTCTCTTTGGGGAGTCAGAACCCCTAAGGCTCCACTCTAACAGAAAGAAATTCATGTATCTCTGTTTTCCTAAGGTTTTGCATAGGAGATAATATATCTTCGTACACTCATTTCCCCACGTCTTTGTGCATGTCAAAAGAAGCAGCACTACACAGATCATCACGGGCTTGGAAATTGAGGGCATTAAAAGTACTAGGGTTTCCTTAACCCAATGAATACACTCTATGCAGATTCCACTGAACTCGGATTAGATTGAGTTCTAATAGACAATTGGCAGCGAAAACATTGAAAAAAAGTGAGGCGATAATACTACGAATCGACAAGTGACTTTCTCCAAGGGTCAAAATGGATTTCTAAATGGACATGACATAGGTTTTCAGATATAACAAAGGTTTTTTTTAGGTATAGTTACATTTGTTAAATAAGTTTTGATTTACATATACTTTAAATATTTTGAATATTAATCATCTAAATATCTATACTATAATACATATACTTTAAATATTTTATATGTGGTGTTTTTATTTCATATATTTAAATAGTCCCATTTTATTCTATCTGCACCTAACATGTTAGGTAGTGGTTGGCCACGAGTCAAAGGTTTTATGCTCGAGGCTTAGCATGTGTTCCATCTGAGGAATTGTTCTATCCCTAGCTTTTGTCAATGTGAGAAATTATTGTATTGTTTTGAATTCTATGTTACTAATATCGATGGTGGATAGGATTATGCTATGCTTGAGTGTAGTGATGGCTAATGCGATGGTGGAAACCCTTGATACGTTTAGTTTCATTTGGTCATTTTCCATCATTGTAGGACACAAACCACCAATAAGGCAGAGGATAAACCACCGAATATTATGCAATAAGTGTAGATGGGTGAAAATGTTGATTGAACATATGTGTTATAGATCGAGCACTATCCTTTTCCTATGGGAACTTATTTTTTTTAATATTTTAATATATGAATAAGTGTAATATTTATGTGTAGTGATATTTAAAAAGAGTTATATCATCTTATTAGTCCCTGCCATAGGCATAGATGGACTATAGCGATCGATAAATTGTTGACTTGGCATTATCTTGTGTGTTGATCATAAATATTTCCCTATTGTCTATTGTTGGAAAAAGGGAAGTGAAAATATCGATTTTTATATAATAAAAAGTATCATGTTTGTCAAGATTTGATTGGACAATGGATTGGAGGTCTTATTGCCACCTTCGCTATTCCCAATGTAAAATATGTTTGCATTTCCAAAGTATTTGGTAGTATATGGTCTTTTTGAATCATAAATTTTGTTATGCATTCGTGGAACATGGATTAATGCTAGCATTAGTTCAAATGTTTCCCTTAGCATTTTCTACTGGGTGGAATACATTCTCCACGATATTGCTATGTCTGATTTTTGTTTTATTGTTGCGTGCTTCGAGAGAACAGTCCTGCCACGCTGCATCTTTTCTTAAATGATTGCACAGGCTTACGCCCTTCGATGGTCCTTACTGTCTTAACTATTTACCTAAGAGCTCTGCCAGTCTTAAATGTTTATTGTACAAATGCCTTGCAATACAATTTTGTTCATGCCCGACATCCCTGCTCTTGTGCTCCATCCTTGTTCTTTGTTTCGTTCCATGATTCTAGTTCTTGTTAGATTCAAATTTGCAAAGTTGAGGTTCTACACTTGCAATTCGAGCTCTTCGTGGTTGTTCATTGGTTTGTTGTTCTTCAACTTTGCAAGATGTTGGACCTGTTGTTGCGGTTTGCATTTTTTTTGGCGTTGAGGTCTTATTCTTTGCTGAAGGGTAAGTTTCCCTACTCTTGCTGATTTTCAATATTCTGTTCCAGACCATTTTTGTCTGTGCTCTTAGTTTCTGTTCCAGGAAACAATGCGTCTTCATATGACGGATGTCTCGTCCATAGTTTTTTCGAAAATTGCAATGCAAAGGGCTTTATGAAAAGTAGTTGGGAGCTATTAGAAGAGGGAACCATCGGGCGGGGTGTAGATGCAGTGTATGCTTCTACTCTGTGGGTCGAAAAACTGCATCTGCCTGTTTTCTTTCTGCTAAGTTAAGTTATGGTTTTATTTTTTTGCGGTCTTTCTTTTGTTTGGTTCAGTTTCCAGTGTCGGTCTGTTTTATTCTCATCTGCTATGGGAACTAGGGGAGATTCAAGTTGAGAAGAAGAAGCTTTAAAGAAACATACGGGGATTGGTGCACTATTTTGCTAGTTTTTATTTTTTGCCTGTGCTTTTCTTTGTTTTGATAGAAACTGAAAGTATCTAGCAAACAATGTCAAAATGATAGTTGAAAAGATGAAAGAGGTAATAGATGTTGATTCATATGAAAAACATACACAATCCATTATACATGACAACATTGACGTGGTTTTGCATATGAGTGGCCTTTTTACATTGGATGCATTCTCATATACTGTTGGGGATTGCCTTTTCGATACATTCCAGATTCTATTGCATTTCCAGTATTCGTCGACCAAGATGTGCAATGGATTGATAGATTATTTCTTGGCCTGTTTTAAAAATGGCGATGATGAGGCTTTGCATTCCTATGAATATGAACTAGAATCTGATTTTCTTTTACAGTTGCATGGAATACATGATGTGGCTACGTGTTTTTCAAAGATGCGGTTGTCTGCATCTCCAGTTCTCCCTGCACATCAGAGGGGACTTTGGGAAGATACATTTTGTATATGGTGGTTTTCTAACTGGATGAATATATCAGTTGGCATATGGTCATTGACAAGAAAAACAAGATATCTACTATTCAACAAAACTGCATCTGACAATCCATATTGCATTTTGTTTCATGATGTTGATGCCCTCAGTGGCCATTATGAACCATTTTTGTACATAAAAATGTCCATATGAAATATAGAAGGTCCTCATATCTACTTGTTTGTTATTTACAAAGACCTTCAATCGCAATGGAAACAGGTTTTGGATGGCATAGATTGCTATGGTTTACAGCTGGCAACAAATGTTGTGTCTAGATGTGGAGATAGTCTGTTTAATGCAATTTGTTGTTTGGTAGCAACTGATTTCGATGTTCAGTCACTGTGTATTTACACTGTACAGTCTTTATGCAATGCGATTATAGGCGGCAACAAACATGCTTTTAGGTGCTTGCATCAACACCTTTACCCATATCTCATGAAAATATGTCATCAGTTGGAAGTTGGCAGGAATACCTTGTGAACATGGTGCTTCCGTATGAAGAAGGGAATATGGAGGGTTGCAGATTCTATTTGCAATGGTTGTCTATGGTATTCAGGGTGAAGATCCAGGTTTGGTCGGACTCACCAGCTGGCACTGTCCATTCCTGGGTTACCGATTCAAATTACGATCGAACAATTCACATCCTGTCGTTGAAAATAGATACAACACATATGCATTATGAACCTTTGCTTGGAGATATCAGTAGTTCAAGGTTGAGTGTGCATGCCACCCAAATGACATCGAATATGCATACGCATGGAATGCTTTTTAGTGAAAACGAGAGTCCTCTTGGTTGCGATATGGGCAGATAGGGCCTGAACAAAAAAAACATGTGTAGAATTCATTTCAATTGTCATGAGGCCATAGAGGGCTTAAACAAAAAACGTAGAGTAAGTTATCACAATTTGAAAAAAATTATTCATCAAATTCATCCGACTTCTGATAAGCAAATAGAGGCCTTGAACAAAAAACATAAAATAGTTTCTGAGAAACTGGGTGAGAGTGAAATTCATCCCAATTGCCACCAGGTCATCCCGCCCTTGGGCAAGAAACATAGAGTAAGTTACCACAACTTGAAAAAGGTCATGCGCGAGAGAAAAAAATACATTGCTACACTTCCTTTCAGAGAGAAACTCACATATGACAATGTAAAGAAATTTGTTCATGCAGAACAGAACATAAACATGTGAGATTGCATATCCTAGAATGGTCATGCAATTGTGGTAGTTCGTGGTGTACATGAAAAACAGGAAACAGTTTCTACCCATACTTCCCTGCAAAAAAAGAATGCAAGACAGACCTACATGAAACACATGAAAGACACTCCTTCCATTGCATGTGCAATTTGTGAACAATTGAATTTTTCAAAAAATAGTAAGTCTTTCACGCCTGATTTGCAAGTAGAATACCTCCGGCTGACAGCCCACGATAAACCATTTTCCAGTGAGAAAGTTTTTCTTCCATGCAAACGATCACTTAAAAATGGAAAACTGCCACAGTTTGCAACCCCTGACCAAATAAGATGTAATACACCACTAGCAGATGTAAGTGCACTTACGGAACTTGAGGAGAGACTTGTCTCTCTGCGAATTGTATTTTCTCAAATCAGAACTTGGGGCTATAAGTGACCCCAGATGGGCTTAACATGATCAATTATTAATGTGCCTGTTCAGCTAGATGTTGTGCAAAAAGCGTTGCCAAAGTTCATTAACAATACAATTACAATCGTTGTGGCTCTGAAAAGACACTTGCAATACAAAAAATGCGTATCAGATAGGCAAAGTGCATGTGCATGCTGTTATGAAAGGATTAAAGGAATTATGTTCCAGGGCCCTGTACAAAGTAGAGAACATTTGTATAAATGCCAACTAGAACAATGTTCTCGCAAAAGAACATGGCAACTCTACAGAGACTCTCAAAAATCCTAGTGATTTTGATACAAGTGATGAATCGAAGAATGAAACACCTGCTGAAACATTAGTCCATGGATTCACTGATTCACAGTGCATTCGTTACTTGCAAGACAAAATTGTCGAAATCGCACCTAGCGAGGGGCAACGTCCACTTGGAATATTCAAGGACAAATTCGCTGAGGAAATGAACTTTCCAACATTGTTCTATGGAGATCCACGTGGCACTGATATTACAGAACGATTCAGTTATCATAAAATCATGCGATGGGAGCTACTACATTCAAGTGGTTACTTCTCCTGTCACATAACAAATTTGTTTTTCAAAACAATGCGCATAATAATAGAGAAAGTTATGTCCTGCATGTGGGTCCAAATAAGAAAAGGCTAGTTACAAGGAAGAAAGTTGTTGGCCAAGGATGTGAAGTACAAAGTAAGCCTAGAAAAAATTTTGAAATCAGATATTGGATACATAGATTTCAAGAACATCCGCACCTCTCCTGACTATTTGAAACAAACAAACAAAAAAAATTGCAATGATACGGCAATTGGGGCCACCAAAATTTTTCATCACATTTACAAGTGCATAGCATTGCTGGGATCCATTGGTAGCTACCGTTTCTGACCTGCAAAGTAACAGGAAACGTTAAAAAAGAACCGATACACTGGAAAATAATGACATTGACTACCTCATAAGAAAAGACTGAGTGACATGTACTCGATACTATAGACATAGAATAAATGCTTTGAGACAATTGATATGCCATGATGAAATGTTTTTCGTAAAAATATCGAACTACTTTTTTGTGACTGAATTCTAGAATAGGGGAAATGAGCATGACCACGCACTATTGTGGATAGAGGGTGCACCAGTCTATGGCGTTGATAACAATTCAGAGATCGAACAATTTGTGGATAAATACATAACATGCAATACAGATCATTTGGAACCATACCTTGCGAAAGTCCATAGACATTACCATACAAGAAGTTGTAGAAAAAGAAAAAACTCGCATTGCCAATACAACTTTCCCGTTTTGCAAATGAGAGCTACAAGAATCATAGGGCCAGTTAGTCTAGAGGATAGTGTTGTTGTTGAGAAATCTAAATCCTTTTTCGCATTTCTAGAACAAGGAGGATTTGACGAAATTATGAGCTTTGATGCCTTCTTGACACAGGTAAATCTATCAGAAGATGAGTACATCCAAGCCATACAAATAACGCTTAGGCAACCAACACTTTTCCTTAAACGAAAATTCTCCCATATTTGGAACAACAGTTTCTCCAAGGACATGCCAATTATGTGGAAAGAAAATACAGATGCATAGTACATGTTGAATGCATATGTTGCAGCATCCTACTGCACCTCATATATGATAAAGATTGACAAATCTATGACATCTGCATTTAGAAAAATACGCAAAGAACATGAAAGAAGTCATATTGATTCCATACAAATGATATGCACCCTTGGCAATACATTTCTTAATATTCAACAAATGTATGCTCAGCAAGCAATTCACAATGCCCTTTCTTTGCCCCTCACTTGTAGTTCAAGAAAATGTGTCTTCATAAACACATCTCCACTTGAAAAACTCACATTTGTGCTTAAACCACCGGTTTTGCTGCAACAAGAACCTGACAATTTAGAGGACATCACATGTCGCTCTATTATTGATTATTACATCCAGCACCCATCTCCTATTAGGCATATCTTCTAGCAGAATTCGTATCACATTACAAAAAAAATGGTACACCCATATCAAAAAGAAAAAAAAACTCTGTAATACGGTTTGTCAAATACAATAAACATTGTGACTATGAAAACTATTGTAGAGAAAAATTGTTGTTGTACGTTCCCTTCCATGAAAATGAAGAGACATTAATACATAACTTCTCTACATGGGAGGTTGTGTATGTTTCCTTTGAGACTATAGTGCATATCAATGAATCTAGATTTACCTATAATGTTAATCCAACATGGGGCAATCTAGAAGTTGCACTTAATGACCTAGAAAACCCTGGTGATCATGATGAGATATTCGGAAACCCCAAAAAAACCAGAACTCCTTTTGAGTCCTATGACTTACAAACGGATTTTCCTCATCCTCCAGCAGCTGAAAGTGAAAAATGTATCAACCTTGGTTTTCAAGTTACAAAACATCCTTTCCTGATTGAAAATAATGAATACCATAGAATAAGACGTATGTTGAATCGCGAACAACAAAAAATTGTAAAGGACATTGCCCTTAAAAAATGGTTGAACATGAACAATCCTGTGTGTGTGTTCCTTATAGGTGGAGTAGGAACAGGCAAGACTTTAACAGCTAAAGAATTGTTCCAAATGCTTATACGAATCTATGATTCAAACAATTGCTCTGATCCTATGAAACCAAAGGGCCTAATAGTTGCATACACAGGAAAAGTTGCATACAATGCTGGTGGAACAACAGTCCACTCTGCATTTTTAATGCCTTTTAACAAGTCACATTTTCTTCCACTTAGCAAGGAAATGTTGAATACATTATCTAATATTTACGAGGAAATCCAACTTGTCTTTATAGATGAAGCATCTTTGATTGGCAGTCGGTTCTTGTATTCCATTAACAGCCGGCTAAGAAGCATAAAACATGTGCAGTCCAAATACTTTGGAAACATTGACATGATCTTCTGTGGCGATCTTTACCAGGCACAACCCATCCAAGATTCTTTGATATTTGAACAACCTATCATTAACATGGAAACAATGACCCATGACTTCTGGAGAGACAATATTAAATGATTTGAGTTGCATACTACAATGTGCCAAAGAGATGAAACATTCATTGCAATTCTGAATAGAATGCGCACAAACAGCCAAAAATATGATGACTTGACCTATATCAATTTGACATTCTTATGGCCTGCACCAACAGATCCAACGTTCCCTTACCTCTTCTACAAAAATAAGGATGTTGCAAAACATAATAGCCACATGTTGTCGCTCATTCCTGGCGATGATATCATCATCAATTTGATTGACTTGGAAGAAGACACACATGGAAATGTCCCACGTCATGAACATTCAGTCACTTTACCTTTGTACCTTGCACTGAAATTAGAAATGCTAGTTGAAATATATGTCTGTAACTATGTTTCACAGGATGTCTTGGTGAATGGTGCAGATGGAATACTGAAAGGCTATATGAAGATAGAAAAAGTATATGTCCTTTGGATTATGTTCCATGAACTAGATATAGGCAAGCGACAAGCAAGCAAGTTGTCTTATCTATATAATTCAAACAATGCAAGCAATTGGACTCCTATTTTGCGAATATCAAAGCCAATATCGACGTCAACAAAGTCAAGTCGACTGAATATTCGCGAACAGTTTCTGATTAAACTTGCATGTGCACATACAGTCCATAGATCACAAGGACTAACACTTGATAATGTTGCATTTTCAGCCTGCTAGAATTCAAATACATGGACTTGTATACACATTACTGTCTCGTGTCAGAATCATAGACTCGTATTTACTAAGTCCTCTGACAAAAGATAACTTCAAAGTGAAACAAAAAGTTGATATTGAGATGGAACAACTCAAGACCACCGCAAAATGACAACTGCAATATGATTACCAATCCATACAAACAAATTCATCTGTATCAATTCTCTCTCTTAACACATGCAACTTAAATGCACACATGGATGATATAATGAATGACTATCATTTAATGCAATCCGATATTCTATGCTTGAAGGAAACACACATGGCATTATGCATGCAGAACAAACAATTCCCAAATCACAATTGCATATCAAGTTACATTACACATGGGGTGAAGATACTGGTGAAAAAACATGTACCAAATTTGGACCACATACATATCGAAGAAAAGAATGTTGAACTGGTGCTTGCCAAAAAATTTTCCCATGGCATAGAAGTTGCAATACTAAATCTGTATGCTGCTCCCCATGCAATATTCTCCAACATAGTAAATGTTATTTCCAATGCATTGGACCAATTCCATCTAAACGGATCCATTGTACTTGTAGGAGACTTCAATATTGACATGCTACAAAATACTGGTAGAACAAAAGAATTGCAAAACTACATGTGCAAGTATAGTCTACGCTTTCTTCTGAACAACAAAACCCATCTGCAAAACACACTTATTGACCATGTCTGGTCCAATGTGCCCATTTCTCAATACAATATGTTTTTCTTAGACACATATTGGTCTGATCACGATGCAATTAGTATTGCACTTGAATTATGACATATACATCAAACTTATTGCAAACTCATATTTCTATGTTTCAAAGCATATCTGTATCCCTGATTTCTACACATAGTGTTCTGGTGAGCATACAGATGGTCTTCTACTCTAATTATAAAATATACATTGTACAAAAAAATAAAAA
>JASDQU010738919.1:101313-116864 GCA_032191745.1 Picea mariana
AGAGCCTTTTTTGTTTTTTTTAAGTTTGTCATAAAAACTTGTACTACACATTCATATTCATCATGTCGGCGAAAAATTTAATTGACAAGGATGGAATTAAATTGTTGAAGGATATGATGGCATATCCTTCATTCATGATGGCTTAATTAATTGTAGATGGCAATGTTTTACAACTTTGAATGATCCTCTCAAAGTGCGATTGCAGGTTAAATTCAAAATTAAAATATAAAAGTTTACATGATGTGATGTGATCCGATCTAATACTATATGATATGATTTTATGTGATATGGATTTTAGAATAAATGACTTTTGTACACCTCCACAATATCTCATTGATAAAGGATATAATTAAATGGATGAAGGATATGTAATAAAACACTGATTCATTTGTCCCATAGCATGATAATATAGGAAATACTTTGGTATTGAAGTCGTGATTATTTTTCATGATTTTCCTCATTTTCCAGTGTGTCTTGTTGAGGTTGAGTTGATAAGGATTGTTGAATTTTTTGACTTCATTCTTTTGTGCCAATGCGTAGAATATGTCTATGTTGTTATGACTCCTATGTTTTTATCATAAACCCAATATATTTGTGCTATTGTGAATCATGTGATTTTAACATAATGCCAATATTTAATTTCCAAAACATTGATCACTCATGTAAGAAACATTGAATTTCCAAAATTCATGAGCACATTTTCGTGAACCTAACATTGAATTTACAAAATAATTATTAGTATCACTCTCACTATGAGTAGACAAAAACCTAGGCCTATGTACTTGCTGATACCTTTTCATGCTTCCATTTTCCCCTCCCACATTCTACTTTTCCCACTTCTTTACTCCCTTTTCTTTTCCCCCTTCTATACCTTCCTTTTTTCCCATTTTCTTTTATCCCTTATTTTATCCCTTTCTTGGTTACTATACTTAGCCATATTTCAGTTTGTGGGTTCGCAGGTTGTCGCATTTTCATTTCCATCCACTTACTCATGCACACGTCCATTTCAACACTTAGACTTTTTCTTCAAATTCGCGGGTATGCGGGCTCAAACATTTTCTCTCCTTTTTTTCGTGACCTCATAGGTCCACAACCAAATAACTTGTTCGAGAGTTAGTTGGGAATTAGTCATCGATCTTGCTTTGATCCCCTGTAAGAGGTTGTCGACCCACATACAAACGTTAGCCTCGTCATTTCTTCCAAGAAGAAATGACTGTAGATAGAGACAATTGGTTTGTTTTCCCGGGGTGGACATAGCCAAGTAGACCAAGGCAGTGGATTGTGAATCCACCACGTGCGGGTTCAATTCTTGTCATTCGCCCATAAAATAAGAGAAAAAAATGGACTGGATTCAGTTTCATTTTCCTATTTCAGTGAAATAATTTCTATCCATGTGTTATAATGGTATTAGTTGGTTGACACGAGCTTTACAATTATATTAAATCAAGATTAAATAATCTATTTATTCTATTCATTGGGATGAAAAAAAGGGGTAAAAAGAAATAAAAAAAAGAAGATCTTGGATAGTGAAATTAGAAGAAATAAAAAGTTATCAATTTCTATACAATCCATGGACCGAATCCAATTTGGTGAGATTTTTAATTCAAATACTTTTGCACCGGGAGCGCCTTATAAAGCTCTTTGACCTTAGAATTCTTAGTACGTTGCTTTTACACAATCTACGTAAAAGAAATCCATATTTTTTGGTCAAAGGTATAGTAGTACTTACATTATCGGTCCTCACATATTACTTCAATTATAAAAGTAGTATGATTGATAGAAAAAATTTCTATTTGATGAAACTATCTCCTATACATATAAACATTATGGAACTTGGAAATGAAACATCGAAAAAATATTTTAAACCTGTCACTCAAAATTGGTTGATACTTCCACATATTTTCCTGTCTTTCCAATTGAAAAGATCTTACAATCAATCCATAGAACATTCTGATCCCATTAGTTTCAATTCACGATATGACAGGAACATGAACAATAAGGATGAGATGATCTCGGAGAATCAAGGACCGAGTGAAACTCATTCGGAAAAGGATGAGAAATATCAATTCGAAGATCGATTCAACTCTCATTTCAACCGAAAATGAGTATTGGGAAACTGGAAAAGATCTTTGTGAAGATCCATTCACAAGAAATAAAACGAAGACTGAGCAATGAAGAGAAAGATCAATTATTTGTTCTCTTTCAATAAAAGAGAGAGAAAAAATAAAAATAGAATCAGATTTGTCCTCAAAGCATTTATCAGAATATTCTCCAATCTCTTGGGAGAAATAATTCTTTACAGAAGATCAAAGATATACAAAAGAGATTTCCTTTCCTTTGGAAAGGAAAAGATTCATTAAGAATTTTACAAAATCAATTTGTTATTCTTTTTTTTTACATATTGCTAATAGATGAACCGTATATGGGTAGTCCTAGTGCTACTGAGAATCCCATTGAAGATTTTAACTCATCCATCCCATCTCCTCTCCAAAGCCATCCCCATATGAGAATACCACGCTCTACAGAGCAACTATTTGACTCTGGACTAGGCTCTTCCTAGACCTACTATCACCTAGTAGAGTTATGGCCATAGACCAATGTTAATATATTATGTAACATAGAGAAGTTTTAACCTACGATCGGCATAAAGAATTGCTCATGGCCACATAGCTGACCTACTAATTCAGCCATCTCCACTCTATGCACTACTACTATATGATGTAACCTACCTTGGCTCTAACCTTGGGCTCTACCTTGGAACAAACTAGAGCTCTCTCTATTTTTCTTGTGAAAGCCAGGTATAACATACTTTTGACATGAATACATTAACACTTGAACTAGCCCCATATCCACTCTACACTTGTTCATATATTATATCAGCATCTCTACTTGTCTGCCATGAACAACATGCCTGTTCAATTCATATAGTCTCTCTATTTGGTTCATATATGATGTTGGCATAGAGAAGTGTACCTGGCACCAAATAAACTCTGGTTCTTATTTCTCATTAGTTAGTGCTACTTTCCACACTTGGTTACAACGAACAACAACTATGGCGGGTCTAAACTTTTATATCTACTTTTGACACTTGTATTAATATGTGTTTATATGTAATATAATATATTAAGACTAGTAGATATGCCGATATAATATATTCAAAAAGTAGTAGGGACCTTTTCATTCAATGTGTCTATGGTAATATAGTATATTAACTACGTGTAGACCACCCAAAGTAACCAAGTGGAGTTTATCTGAGCCCAACAGCTCTAGCATCAACACCTGGCTTATAGTGATCTCCTCCAGCATCAACTAGCATTTGTTAAGCGGATTCTCTTAGTTGTTAAGCTCAACATATTCTCTCTCTTTTTCAAAGAATAGACACAAGTGAAATTCTCCATGCACTACCTATTTTCTTTGTCACAGAATGGATACTAGGTGCACTTGGATTGAACTCCTCTGGGGCTATGGCCTTGGCACATTTCCCATGGAAAGTAGCTAGCTCTAGCTATCTATAGGGGGTGTTCTTTCTTCTGGGGCTTTTTTTCCTAGGATAAATTTGAGTTATAGATATAGAGTTCAATATGCCAGGACTTAGCGAGTTCAACCTTCCATAGTGCCAATATGACAGAGAGATGTAATCTCATATATTAATGGAGATGCCAATATCGCATATTAACAACGTCTATATGCCAATATCCTAGGGGAAACTCAGGTTATTCAAATTGTGAAGGTGAAAACGTCTATATGGTCATATCATATATGTATGAACATGTCTCTATGCGAAATATAGGATGTGATATTTGGATTTCACAAGCAAGAAATAACACATGCTTCTTTGTTGTTGAATTGATGTTTAGTAGATCCAAGTGCATCAACATGTGAAACTACAAGGTAAGCTTATCTATGCCAACATAATATATTAACCACGTGGATATACCATCCACGTAAGCACCACCAGATAGAAGAGACTCGGACCAGTTAAATCCACATGACCCGCACTTATAGGATCCTAGTCCCAATAGGCCCAAATAGGCCCATAGCAAGCAAGTAAATTTAAGATTGAATGGGTTCTATAAAAATTTCTCTATACACTTATCACCATGATCCAAGCTGATCCTAGGAGCCCAGTCAAGTAGTAGTCCTGGTCAAGTAGTAGCCCATACATAGTGGATTGGTCTGGAGCATCTCTATGGAGACTAGCCTCTCACATGGCAGATAGAACATGTAGAGTAGATATGCGATATCCCAAGTGAAAACTAGGAAGAGATCTCTCTCTTTATTTATCTTTGTCTCTTTATTTAGATTTGTTAGACATGTTACATCATATAGTAACTATAGTGGAGATGTTGGTCTAAGAGGTGAACACTTCTATATGCCAAATGAACATTGGTATAGTTCAAGTGTCTCAACTTCTATATGCCAAATCTAGTTTGTTAGATATGGCCAGATATCATAATGGTCTTATTATGGTCTTATAGAAAGAGCTAGTGGAACTAGATTCTAGGTAGGTGCATAGATACGCGAGCTAAAGTGTGATACATAAAGATGATGGTTGCTCTCTTGTCTAGGAACACGACATAGGTGCCAAACTTCTCCATGTGAGTTCAACCTGCTACCATAGCAGTAGCATTGTCAAGTGGTAGATATGGTGGTTGTTCATTGCAATGACTTGTTCATGATATCATATATGAACCACGTAGATATGGATTGAATGGCGGGCATGTCGTTCATGGCTCCATGCCTAGAGAAGAGCATTGTTGTTCATGGATAGGTAGAGATGGAAACATAATATATAAAACACTCAGACACACACTATGTAACCACACACACCTATAGGAGTTTGTGTAGAAGATTCATCTTTCTATAGTCTCTATAATAGCAGTAGAAGATTTCATGTCTCAATGCAAGTCCCATACATTATAAAACGTCTCTATGGAAATATCGTACTCAACAGGCTGCACTATTTCTAGATGGGATGCTTAGGTAAACATATCCATGGCAATATCGTACTTGAAAACGTCTCAATGCGACTTCATAATCCCTGTGTTTTTGACAGCTTCTCATTTTACCTAGAGAGACAGACCCAAAATCGACTCAATTTTAAGAATCCCCTTATTTTCGAGACAACTTTGATTTAAGTGCTTTTCCAAATGGAAAGGTTACACGCTATGTGAAAATGATGCCTCAATGATGCCCTGATGCCAATACAGGTATATATGTTGCCAATCAATGCTAGCTAGAGTAGATATGGTGACATCTATATATAAACCACATAGAGACCATATAGAGACCATACACCCAGTAAACCAAGTGGAATAGTAATAGGTCATAGTAGGTAGTAATAGATAGTAGTAGGTTGTGCAAACATTCTCCATGCCGAGATGCACTTATCACCATGATCCAAGCTGAGAGTAGCCAGGGATTCCACTAGTAGTCCAAGTGGAGTAGGCATAGAATGGTTGTTTCATGGCAGGTCAATGTCTCTATGTGACATCGTATATGTATAGCCACTATGGAAAGTAGAGATGCTAGTCCAAGTGTCAACATCTCAGAGCTAGAACTGCTCTATGTGACATTGTGTATCTATTACACCACCGATGAAGAGACTAGGACCAGGTTCATCCACTAGGACTGACATTCTGGTTGGCAGCTAATTTCCCAGGACCATGGCGAGATCGTCTAGAAACAAAGGAAGTAGGCCATACCGAGATGAGACATTGTTTGGGTTTCCCTCCCACTCACCACTAGCACTGTTGGACGGGTTCGCTTCGGTGCCCTTACTAACACAACTTGACACTGCTCGTCCCTCCCACTCACGTTTGTAGAGGAGGATCGCTAGCATTTTCCCCTTATGATTAGGGCCGGTGCTTTAACTCTCACCTACTTAAGGGCTTGGAAAACATCCTTTGCCTCGTAGGGAACCATATGTGTATCATTGAACCTACTAAAAAACAATTCTATTAATGAAAAATTCCAAATTAGGACCCGCCCCACCCAATAAATACCCCTTCGCCCCTCACCCAATAAGCAACCTAAGAGTTTTTGTCTATTTTTGGTTTCAACTCATATTGCCTGGACCAAACAAACCAAGAGGCTCTCTCTTTAGGTCAAAGTCATCAACATATATATGCAATATTCATATTAGGAGCTACACCTATTGATTAATACATCTGGCATAAACACTTGGAGAGAAAAGAACCAAGCATTTTAGCTATGGAAATTTCAGTTATGGAAGACCTGGGTGCAAATACCAGAGAAAATATCTTAGGGATGCCTTTCTCTTTAGGTCAAAGTCAACGTAGATATGCGCAATAATATCATAGAGATGCGACAAGCTCCAGAAGACTCATGATGTCGGCTCCTTACCCCGAATTAGAGAGAAACGTACATAACAGGCATGTTTCTGTACTAAGAAATTCCAATTTCATGGTCCAATGACAAGTAATATATAATGCATATTCTCATAGAAAGAAAGACATAGTACACCTTCTTACATTGTTGAGTAGTGTAGTGGTGCATCAACAACACACTTGGAAACTTGGTGCATCAACAACACACCTGGAAACCTTTCTGGCATTTACTCATTGATCACCTATCTCAATTTACATCATAATCTCTACGTAATGTTAAGATGGCACTACTCTGGGTTCAACCATTTTATCCATGCGATTTCAACCTGCCATTTTTTTATTCTCTATATTTTTCCAAGAATGGAGACTAAAGTTCTTATTATTTGATTTTGGAGAGGAGAATGGACAAGTTAAACTTCTCTATGAGAAATCTAGGTAGTTAGAATCTACTATCTTTCACAAGTATTAACACGTGGATATGCATATCCAAGTGTCCAACATAGAGAAAGAAACAAACATCATAGATTAATCACATATAGATGCAAGTTCAAGTGTGAATCGTAGAGATAGAGTCATTAGTAGCAGAGAGAAACAATATGAAAGGTAGAATTTATTTATATGAACAACCATGTAGATATGCCGATATAATAGATGAACATTACCACTAGGCATCAGACCACCCAACAGAGTAACCAAGAAGTATAGTCTCTTAGCCCAACAACTCTAGCATCCACTCGACCTAGTGGATCTCCACTAGCACATCAACTAGCCCGAGAACTCATCATATGGCCTCTAAGCAAGTTCAACCAATAGGTTAACACGTTTCTATGCTGACATTGTAGATTAACCAAGTAGAGAGACCACTTGTTTATGGCCAGGTAGAGATGAAAACATCACATATGAACCATGTTGTAGAGTGGAGATGGTTGTAATGAGGTATGCATGGCTATGTCTATGGAAGATCCAAGTGTCAATGTAAAGAAAGAAACATCCTATACTAACCTGTATAGTAGATATGCTAGTCTAAGAGGTTAACATGTTTTGATGCCAACATCCTATAGTAACTAGATTGGATATGTCTAGTTCAAGTGAACACGTCTCTATGGCACCATCATATATGAACATTGGTAAGATTCATGGCTATGACCAAGGTGATATCATATATGAGCACTAGGAGAGCCTCCAGATCTTTCTATGCCGATATCATATGTTTCCTTTATAGAATATTGAAACTACCAGTTGCTTTCTTGAAACCATTATGGTTTTCTAACCAAATCTGGTTTCCTGTAACGGTCTCCAAACTCATTCCAAATTCTTTTCTGAACTGTTTCTCCAAAACTACTAGGTTGACCCTCTTTCATTGAGCATGACTTCCATGTTGTCTGGTTCTTGGGACCTCTGGTTGAATCTACAACTATTGTTGTGAGGTAGATGCTTGTTGTTGTGTACTAGAAGGTTCAGGTTGTCCTAGATATTGATAATCCTTCAAAAAAAATGGGAGAAAATTCATCCAATCCCTTTGGATACCATTGTTCCTTAGCATCTCTTATTTACACATCTAGGTCTGTATAGGCTTCATATTCTGGATTCTCTAACTCCTTTCAAATTGATCTCAATTTTGTAAGAATTTCATAATCCTTTGATAGGTTTTTCATGATGTGCCTCCCAGTGAGGGCACCATTGATCCCATCAATTGTTGTGTCATCATTTCTCTTGTGTACCAACATTGAATTATAGGTCTCTCATGGGTACAATTCACCATTACCATCAAACAGATGTGGGAGCCCCTTTTTGACCACTGTGTTGAAGGCTATTTAACCTCTTATATTGTTAACTAGGAGCTCCTTCTTATTATGAGCGGACCGTGTGAGCCTTCGTTTGATTAGCACTTGATTTTCTAGTTCCATTGTGGTTGTTCTATCTGGAATCCCAATCTCACTCAATTCCTGCTTGGTCAAGGCATTGAAATATGTGATTAAGGTTTGAGCTTTGGTTGGTTTCTCTTCCATCTCCTTATTCAATAACTCAACATCCACTCTGACTTGCCTGACCAGGGATGTTTCTTTTTGTATGATCTGTAAATGCTTTCAATTTCCATGAATTTTCTTGATTATATTGTCCCACAACAAGTTCTTTGCCTCTTTGACATCTTCATATGATGCCACCTTTCATTAAGAAAATTTACCATCTGGATAAGTCTTATAGGTTTGACCATTCCACCTTTTCATTCGTTAATTTACCATCCCGCATATCCTTTTGGTCTTGCCCCAGTGCCTCGGAAACAAGCCTAATAAAGCTAGATTAGTCCAAGCCTTTCGACAACAACAAGTGGGGGTGTTTCATGGAAACAAGACTTAATATACTTTCTTAGTCCATGCACTTTGGTCTTTGTGAAGACCGTAATTTCCCCCATCTCGATAGGATGCACTCTCTTCTCTTTATCATCTTCATATGCCACCTTCTATTACTTCATTTACCTTATTGATAGGTCTGATCTGATAGGTTTGACTGCAGATGCCATCTTTCCTTCCTGAATTTGACACTATTTGGAAGGCCAAAAAGACTCTCTATCTCATCTGGATATGCCACCTCACCCATCAGATGGATGAGCGACTTCGTACCTTTTGTTGTTGAATTTACCATATTGCATAGGCTACTACCTTCTTTTGTTCTTTAATTTAGCATCTCAATAATATGTCTAATAGGTCTTGCCTTGGTCCAGCAGCAGAGAAATAAGCCTTAAGAGAGTCTCAAATAAACTAGCCTAAAGAGACAAGATTTTTAGTTCGTTCCATACTTGCACTATAGTTGTTAAAGCCGTCTTACTTATGGACCCCTAAGGCCTAACAAACTTCTGGTACTAGCTCTAGAGACAAGCTTTAGTCTTAAGTTGTAGAGCTCCCTATAAAGAACTGGTGGATTAGCTGAAGTTTATCCCTCTGCTGGAATGCTGCCCACCCTATGGACACTTTGATTTTCTCTTACTTTCCTTACAGTAATAGACTAAGTCTATGTTACTGGGCTACTATACTACTGTTTCCCCATATGAACACTACTATCTTTATGCTTTAGTCCATGCACTTAAGTCTGTGTGAAGACCATAAGTTGTAGTGAAAGAGGTGGAGTGAATACCGTCTGTTGTCTGTAGAGACATAACTACTCTATACAAGTCTCGTAGAGTAAGATTCAAACTATTCAGCAACTGGTTCCCAATTAGACTATTTACCACACTACTAGTCGTAGAGTCTCACTATTAGTAGCAAAGAGTTGATCTACGCCCGATGGTTCTATGGACACTAGCCGGTATCCGCCTTTCACCCCACCATATTGAACCAGATATTGATTGATCTGGCGGATTTCTATATTTCACTTCATAATGCATTCTTCCACTCATACAACTGGCTAGTCCCTATGCCTCCTTCATTCCCACTAGATGTTTCTCTCAATAAAACCCAATGATAGAAGTGTATTTTCTCCCTTATTGTTTTAACCATTCTTTTAAACACTTGTTTTAGTCTTCTTAGTCCAGCAGCAGAGAAACAAGCTTTATTTAGTTCTGTTAGTCTCGCCTACCTAGAGCCCTATTATGGACTAGAAATTCCAAGCCATTCCATGCACTTTGGTCTGTGGAGTGAAGACCATCTTGGGCTGCTGTGTGTAATTACAATTGATATCGATCTATGGGCTTAGATTTTGGGTCGAAAATACTAGTTTTAACACGACCCACATGTTTTTCAATTTCAAGCTAAAGGCTTCGCAGAAACTGACATTTGATGGATTCTTGTTACCACCATCACATATAATCTCATTAGTTCCAAAACAAATACCCCAATAACCTTTTAAGAATGATAGAAGTGTATATTTGTTTTGAACCATTTTCTCAACTCAATGATATTTCTTTCTTTCCTATAGCGCACACACACATGCACACATACACATGCACATATACATTTCCTATTTTCCATAATCCAAGTGCTTCCACTGTTTCGGAGAGTAAGAGTCTGCATGGAGAAGAACAGTGAAGTTTGGAGAGTAAGATTAAGATGGACATCCCCAATAATCCCTGGTTGGACCATACTTCCTAGCACCAACCTGCCTAGCTTACTTTATTGTAGAACAACATTCAGTATCAAAATTAGATTACCTATCACAAATAATATACTTATCAGAGCTTGAGTCAATATCAAATCAACTCTCAATGGAGTTGTCGGAGAAGAAGATCTATCATCGTAATCAAGAATTTTGAGACAAGCGCTAATTAGTCAATATAGTTAGTCCCTCCATGGAGCCCTATGGACAACACTTGCTTTAGTTAGCACCTTGGTTCAGCAGCAACGATGAAACAAGCTCTAGAGACTAGCCCTAGTCTTACAGTAAACCCCCCTATGTGTACACTTGCTTTAGTCTTAATCTGTTGTATAGACAAAAATCCTAGACTTTGTACTAGCCATAGATTCTCACTATTAGCTTAGAGTTGATCTTTCCCAAGTGCCTTAAGCCAGTGCACTAACCAGTCTTATTAGGTGAACTAACTCCGTGTAAGCTTCAGAGAGTAAGATCTCTATTGAAGAAGAAGAGTCAAATGATGGGTTGCCGGATGGAATTGATAAACAGATTGGGAATAGGTCATACAGACAAGAAATCGACTATGTCAAAATTTCCTTTAGATGCTGCATCTACCACCTCTATGGGCATCTTAGGAGAACCTGAAAAGGAAAATCCAGATGAGGAGGATATCATGGAAGCGGAAACGAAACAAGACGAAAGGGGGAGCTTGAGGTAGGATGACAAGCACCCAGAATGCAGGGAGTTTCTCCAAGGGAGTCTAGAGGTAAGTATTTAGACCCTGGTATAGAAGAACCTTCAACATCTATTGTAGATAAAACACTAGGGGATATAGCTAGGGCATCAAAGTATAACCCTAGCCCTAGGAAGAGACTAACCATTGATGTTGATCAAGAGGAAAGGATGATGTATGGTCACCACGAAGTGGAGGAGTATGTTAGACCTAAGGTTAAGACCCTAACCTTTGTAGATGTAATTCAGAAGAGGGAGAATCCATTGAAAAAGAGTAATAAGACCAAATATGTTCTTTTTTTTGTGGACCTAAAGGGTAAAAGTGGTCAAGAGGAGGCTTCTATGGAGGGTTCTTTACAGGATGGCCATCAAACTATCCCTAAGGGAGATCCAGTGGAGTGATTCATGATTAAAGTACAAAGAATCCAAAATATATAAGGATTTGGCATACTTCCACCAGAGGACCTCGATTCTAGACTTTCAGTAGTTATAATATTCACTTAACCCCAGTAGACTGACTGGTTGAACTTTATAGAGGTGTGCCATATCTTCCTCAATGCACATAGCTCATCAAGAGTGCTAATTCCCATCACGGTAATAGTGAATAGGGTGATCCCGTAATCAACCTAGTTGTTGGAATGCATGGTCGGGTGAGAGGCGCAAGATTGACCTAAGTTGGTAGGTGGGAAATGGGGGGAACCACTGGAAAGATTTTTTGGCGATGCAGACTGAAACTTGCAATAACCACAATAGATCTTGCATTGCGACGTGATATATACATTAAGTGGGCTATCACGAGCTTCTGGTCAGTGTTCCAGGCGCATGGAACGTGGTGGGATTAATCTTGTGTAGAACCTGTGAGAGATAGGTGTTGAAACGTCTAACACAGGTTTGAATCATCTGAACTACCCCTAGATGAACATGCTCTGCATGGACAGAGAGTCGTAGTGTAAGATTTTTTCCTCCCCTATTGGGATTTGTCAGTCTCTAGATAAGGGGCCAGGTGTCAACTTCCCGTTACAGGGAAAACGGTGAATGGGTTGGGGCGAGACAAGCACGTAGACAACGTAGTTGTGTTAGTCGACGCTTATTTAATGGGGACAAGCCTAAAACTCCCATTCATTTTCTTTGTTTCTAAAAATCTCAGAAGCGCATTGGGCACCCAAAATCCTGGTTCTCCAATGGTTTTGATGCGTTGATCAATGAATATAAAAAGTAATAACTCGAATACATGCTTGGTCAATCAACACTATTAGTTGGCTTATCAAACAAGGAAAGACAACACTACCTAGCCTAGTTTTTGTTCATGATGAATCAGGTCATGCTATACTATAGGCAAACACAACCATTTGGCATACCGACAACCCATAAGTATGTAATTTAAGGATCTGTTCTCTAGACTGATTGGTGAAAAGCGGGATAAATACAAATATTCGACAGAAACTATACTTACAACACTTGCAGCCAACTCATATTTCGATCGCAGGCTCAATATGCGAGCAGGGATTGCTCATATCCACCTGGGATGTGCCGTCATGGGTGTTGTTGTTCTAGTTGTTGGTTCTATTCGTTTTAATGATGGTGTCGTCATTGCTGCTTCCAATGCCGGTGCTACTGTGGTTGCTTCTAATAGAGCTGTCAATGGTGGGTTAGCGAGGCAGTGATTGCGGGGTGGGGTGGTAGGCCCCTACTATTCTAATTCATCTTGCATCTCATTTTGTTTTTGAATCAACTGAAGCTATTGATTTCAGCGTGAATGAGAGGGAAAGGTTATCCTGACACTTTCTTCCCCTTCCTTCTTAGTAAGGTAAGGTCTCGACTTGCGGACTATCCTGCTTGCCACTTTTAGTCTTTCAGCTTTTTTCCTTTAGTCCCCTCGGCAAGACAATCTAGGGCAGTTAATACTTATTTTCCTTCCTAGGACTTCAAGCTTTCACTTAAAACCTTTAGCTCTAACTATAACTTACAATGCTCATGGTTTTCCCACCTCAATCCTAGAACCACAAGTTTCTTAATGAAAAATGTGTTTTAAGCCCATTTCTGACCGATAGAGATGGGTAGATAGCTTCTTCACTTTGCACTTCAACTTTTGTAATCTACATTTTGACCATCACTTAACCTTTAGCTTCATCACAAGTGCCATATCCCAAAGTATTCCATTCCTCATGCACGTGAGTTCGACTGACCACTCCTCTATACTTAGTTTATTTTGATTATGTCTACAACCACGGGTTGGAGGGTTCACAAAAATTCTATAAGGATGTTCTCTCACACCCGACCCTGCCATTACTTTGCTTTTCCCAATACGCATTAAGTAATGTTTAAATGATAACAACTGTTGTGCAAGCCCCAAAAATATTGTCATTAGTGAAGATTAAATTCTTATTTAATCTTCATTTGCGAAGGGATTAAACTATCATTATCTTTATGAAAAGGCTTATTTGAGACCATTACCCAGCTGAAGAAATAGTTCTGTCAACTTATTGCCAGCGTCATCTTGACAATAGTTCTTTGGTGACACTATGAATATTTTTGTCCGCGAAGATCAGAACTTCTAGTGGTAGAGAGCATACTGGTATTATTCATCCCCTCCTACTGCACAGAAAGACGATAACGTAATCTGGACATCTGGAATTGCTCATGATGGTTTTGTTCTAGAGGTTTTTTATTATAAGGAAATCGTTGCATGGTGTGTGGAAAATTACATACCAAATCAAAGAATCATACAACTCCAGGTACATTCTCCAATTTCTCTTTCACCTCAAGTCTTCTGCAAGATGTTAAAGCTACCAGAGCTGACTCTAATTTTTAAAAGTGAAGATTGCAAATAATTCTTAAAGAAACATAATAATGGGCTTCAAATCCTACCAGAGTACTTGGAGAATCTTGCATCTGTCCCAACAAACATAACCAAAATTCAGGTTGAATATCTAAAGAATGCCTATTGATAAATTGCATGGCTATTCACCAGAGTAACAGGTCAGGAGAACATTACTTCTATATCTCAGATCATTTTATATATTTTTTATTTTACAGTCCAATAAAATGCTACTTTTTGATTGGGGAAAGCTCATTTCTATTGAAATTGATTCCCAATTGTTGCATTACAAAAAGGATAGAAAATTCTTTATGGCCTCTTATTTGATATTTTCCATCGTGCAATGTTGCCAATTCCCAAATTTGACTATCAGTAAAAGGGTAAATTGTGAAGTAGACACCGTTACCTTTTGGTATCAGGCATTATGGAGGCATAAAACCCCTCTATTTTTCTATGAAGTTTATATTGACTTTGTTTCAGTTTTCAAAAAACGTTTGTTGGGTGAAAACAATCCCAGGATATATGTTGAATTTACCAAATTTTTAGAGAAAAAGGGGACAATAGAGAAAATGGAGAATCATAGTATCATAAGGATATTTTTCTCAAAATAAAATCCTTCTTTCCTTCCATATTATGTAGCCAATAAATTATTTATTACAAAAGTAGAGAGACAATATAATTTTTGGTTTCACTTTTTCCATGAAAAAAGGAAAAAGAAGTTTATTCCTCTGCCATGGAAGATTGGAGATTTGGTATTGAGAAATACAAATAAAATTGATGAATTTGCAAATCATTTTAACAATGTGAGTTTGAAGTATGATGAAAAGATTGAAGGGTTTGATCCAAACAAAATATTTGTTGGACATATGCTATCGGTAGGGTTCAATAATTCTTTCATTCAAATTGTCTTGAGTGAAGAAAAATAAGTTAATAGCCAAGACACTCCTGTACACAACACTGGTGATTTAGAAACATTAATTAGTAGTAATGATCTTTAAAAACAAAAAGGAAAAAAACCCAGTGAAAGAAGTTGTCAATCTTCAATTGTCACTCCAAAGAATTCTATATCCAGGAGTAGTACTCCAGCGACCCACCCAATTAATAAGTCTATCAACAATAGTTCCAATGGAGGATGAGATAAGAATCCTCCCTATGGAAAAATTGAAAGTTCACACAAATTACTCGTGAGAAAGAAAATAAAAACCCCATTGCAAGAGGAAGAAAATAATCTCATAGAAAATGATATTCAAAGCTTCTCCTTGGAAGATATGGAACTAGAAATAAACATCGAAAAAATATTTCCTACAATAGAACAATAAGAGCATATTTCATAGCAATATTCTGTACTGGAAGTTATTTGGAATGAAACCTTTAGTGAAGAATAATCCTTCACTTTTTAGAGCATTTGTTTTAACAGAGAATCTAAAAAGATGATTGTGGAAAGAATTAACTAGAAAAATAATAAAGGAAAATACTACAGAGAGGTTGACCTCAAGTATATGCTATTGTCCCAGATTTCCAAAATTCATAAGGCAACCGATGACGCACTTGATGACTCTATTGATGATTTAGAGGAAGAGAATGCC
>JASDQU010738919.1:116914-133135 GCA_032191745.1 Picea mariana
AACTCCGTTATCAACCTGCGTTCTTATGGTTTGCTGTTCTTTACTGTTTTCAGATCTGCATATGTGTATTTGACTGATATATAATCCTCTTCTTTCCTCCTTCTTTCGTTAATTTCTCAAATGGTTAAAATACTCATGCAAGTTAAAACTCAACCATAATCATAAAAGATCCTGCCCCGGATCATTCAATTATAAAAGTAGTATGATTGATAGAAAAAAATTCTATTTGATTAAACTATTTCCTATACATATAAACGTTATGGAACTTGGAAATGAAACATCAGAAAAATATTTTAAACCTTTCACTCAAAATTGGTTGATACTTCCACATCTTTTCATGTCTTTCCAATTGAAAAGATCTTACAATCAATCCATAGAACATTCTGATCCCATTAGTTTCAATTCAGGATATGACAGGAACATGAACAAGAAGGATGAGATGATCTTGGAGAATCAAGGACCGAGCGAAACTCATTTGGAAAAGGATGAGAAAGATATCAATTCGAAGATCGATTCGAGTCTCATTTCAACCGAAAATGAGTATTGGGAACCTGAAAAAGATCTTTGTGAAGATCCATTCACAAGAAATAAAATGAAGATTGAGCAACGAAGAGAAAGATCAATTATTTGTTCTCTTTCAATAAAAGAGAGAGAAAAAATAAAAATAGAATCATATTTTTCCTCAAATCTTTTATCAGAATATTCTCGAATCTCTTGGGCGAAAGAATTCTTTACAAAAGATCAAAGATATACGGAAGAGATTTCCTTTCCTTTAGAAAGGAAAATATTCATTGAGAATTTTACAAAATCAATTCGTTATTCTTTTTTTTATATATTGCTAATAGATGAACTGTATATGGGTAGTCCTAGTGCTACTGAGAAGCCCATTGAAGATTTCAATTTATCCAACCCATCTTGTCTCCAAAGCCAACCCCATATGATAATACAACGCTCTACAGAGCAACTGTTTGACTCTCGACTAGGCTCTTCCTAGACCTACTATCACCTAGTAGAGTTATGGACATAGACCAATGTTAATATATTATGTAACATAGAGAAGTTTTAACCTATGATCAGCATAGAGAATTGGTCATGGCCACGTAGCTGAACTACTAATTCAGCCATCTCCACTCTACGCACTACTACTATATGATGTAACCTACCTTGGCTCTAACCTTGGGCTCTACCTTGGAACAAACTAGAGCTCTCTCTGTTTTTCTTGTGAAAGCCAGGTATAACATACTTTTGACATGGATACATTAACACTTGAACTAGCCCCATATCCACTCTACACTTGTTCATATATTATATCAACATCTCCACCTGCCTGCCATGAACAACATGCATGTTCAATTCATATAGTCTCTCTACTTGGTTCATATATGATGTCGGCATAGAGAAGTGTACCTAGCACCAAATAAACTCTAGTTCTTCTTTATCATTAGTTAGTGCTACTTTCCACACTTGGTTACAACGAACAACAACTATGGCGGGTCTAAACTTGTATATCTATGTTTCACACTTGTATTAATATGTGTCTATATGTAATATAATATATTAAGACTAGTAGATATGTCAATATAAGATATTCAAAAACTAGCAAGGACCTTTTCATTCAATGTGTCTATGGTCATATAGTATATTAACTACGTGTAGACCACCCAAAGTAACCAAGCAGAGTCTATCTGAGCCCAACATCTCTGGCATCAACACCTGACTTATAGTGATCTCCTCCAGCATCAAGTAGCATTTGTTAAGCAGATTCTCTTAGTTGTTGAGCCCGACATATTCTCTCTCTTTTTCAAAGAATAGACACAAGTGAAATTCTCCATGAACTACCTGTTTTCTTTGTCACAGAATGGATACTAGGTGCACTTGGATTGAACTCCTCTGGGGCTATGGCCTTGGCACATTTCCCATGGAAAGCAGCTAGCTCTAGCTATCTATAGGGGGTCTTCTTTCTTCTCGGGCTTTGTTGTCTAGGATAAATTTGAGGTATAGAGATAGAATTCAGTATGTCAGGACTTAACGAGTTCAACCTTCCATAGTGCCAGGACGACGTAGAGATGTAATCTCATATATTAATGGAGATGCCAATATCACATATTAACAACGTCTATATGCCAATATCCTAGGGGAAAGCTAGGTTATTCAAATTGTCAAGGTGAAAACGTCTATATGGCCATATCATATATGTATGAACATGTCTCTATGAGAAATATAGGATGTGGTATTTGGATTTCACAAGCAACAGATAACACATGCCTCTTTGTTGTTGAATTGATGTTTATTAGATCCAAGTGCATCAACACTTGCAATTACAAGGTAAACTTATCTATGTCAACATAATATATTAACCACATGGAGAGACCATCCACGTAAGCACCACCGGTTAGAAGAGACTCGGACCAGGTAAATCCACATGACCCGCACTTATAGGAGCCTAGTCCCACCAGGCCCAAATAGGCCCATAGCAAGCAAGTAAATTTAAGATTGAATGGGTTCTATAAAAACTTCTCTATACACTTATCACCATGTTCCAAGATGATCCCAGGAGCTCAGTCAAGTAGAAGTTCCATTCGAGTAGTAGCCCATACATAGTGGATTGGTCTAGAGAAGCTCTGTGGAGACCAACCTTTGGCATGGAAGATAGACCAGGTAGAGTAGATATGCGATATCCCAAGTGAAAACTAGGAAGAGAGCTCTCTCTTTATCTAGCTTTGTCTCTTTATTTAGTTTTGTTAGACATGTTACATCATAAAGTAACTATAGTGGAGATGTTGGTCTAAGAGGTGAACACTTCTATATGCCAAATGAACAATGGTATAGTTCAAGTGTCTCAACTTCTATATGCCAAATCTAGTTTGTTAGATATGTCCATTTATCATAATGGTCTTATTATGGTCTTATAGAAAGAGCTAGTGGAACTAGATTCTAGGTAGGAGCGTAGATATGCGAGCTAAAGTGTGATACGTAAATATGATGGCTGCTCTCTCATCTAGGAACATGACATAGGTGCCAAACTTCTCCATGCGAGTTCAACCTACTACCATAGCAGCAACATTGTCAGGTGGTAGATATGGTGGTTGTTCATTGAAATGACTTGTTCATGATCTCATATATGAACCATGTAGATATGGATTGAACGACGGGCATGTTGTTCATGGCTCTATGCCCAGAGAAGAGCATTGTTATTCATGGCTAGGTAGAGATGGAAACATAATATATAAAACACTCAGACACACACTATGTAACCACACACACCTATAGGAGCTTGTGTAGAAGATTCATCTCTCTATAGTCTCTATAATAGCAGCATAAGATTTCATGTCTCAATGCAAGTCTCATACGTTATAAAACATCTCTATGGAAATATCGTACCCAACATACTGCACTATTTCTGGATGGGATGCTTAGGTAAACATATCCATGGAAATATTGTACTTGAAAACGTCTCGATGCGACTTCATAATCCCCATGTTTTTGACAACTTCTCATTTTACCTAGAGAGACAGACCCAAAATTGACTCAATTTTAAGAATCCTCTTATTTTCAAGACAACTTTGATTTAAGTGCTTTTCCAAATGGAAAGGTTACACGCTATGTGAAAATGATGCCTCAATGATGCCTCGATGCCAATCCAGGTATATATGCTGCCAATCAATGCTAGGTAGAGTAGATATGGTGACATCTATATATAAACCACATAGAGACCATATAGAGACCATACACCCAGTAAACTAAGTGGAATAGTAATAGGTCATAGTAGGTAGTAGTATATAGTAGTAGGTTGTGCAAACATTATCCATGCCGAGATGGACTTATCACCATGATCCAAGCCGAGAGCAACCGGGGATTCCACTAGTAGTCCAAGTGGAGTAGGCATAGAATGGTTGTTTCATGGCAGGTCAATGTCTCTATGTGACATCGTAAATGGATAGCCACTATGGAAAGTAGAGATTATAGTCCAAGTGTCAACGTCTTATAGATAGAATTGCTATATGTGACATTGTGTATCTATGATACCACCGGTGAAGAGACTAGGACTAGGTTCATCCACTGGGACTGAGATTCTGGCTGGCAACTAATTGCCCATGACCATGGCAACATCGTCTATAAACAAAGGAAGCGGGCCATACCAGGATGAGACATTGTTCGGGTTTCCCTCCCACTCACCACTAGCACTATTGGAAGGGTTTGCTTCAATGCCCTTACTAACACAACTTGACACTGCTCGTCCCTCCCACTCACGTTTGCAAAGGAGGATCGCTAGCGCTTGCCCCTTATGATTAGCATCGATGCTTTAAATCACACCTACTTAAGAGCTTGGAAAACATCCTTTGCCTCGTAGGGAACCATATGTGTATCATTGAACCTACTAAAAAGAAATTCTATTAATGAAAAATTCCAAATTAGGACCCCCCCCNATAAATATCCCTTCACCCCTCACCCAATAAGTAACTTAAGAGGTTTTGTCTATTTTTGGTTTCAACTCATATTGCCTATACCAAACAAACCAAGAGGCTCTCTCTTTAGGTCAAATTCGTCAACGTATATATGCTACACCTATTGATTAATACCTCCAGCATAAACACTTGGAGAGAAAAGAACAAGGCATTTCAGCTATGGAAGACCTGGGTGAAAATACCAGAGAGAATATCTTAAGGCTACCTTTATCTTTAGGTAAAAGTCAACGTACATATGCGCAAGAATATCGTAGAGATGCGACAAGCTCCAAAAGACTCATGATTCCGGCTCCTTACCTCGAATTAGAGAGAAAGGTACAAAACATGCATGTTTCTATACTGAGAAATTCCAATTTCATGGTCCAATGACAAGTAATATATAATGCGGATTCTCATAGAAAGAAATACATAGTACACCTTCTTACATTGTTGAGTAGTGTAGTGGTGCATCAACAACACACTTGGAAACTTGGTGCATCAACAACACACCTGGAAACCTTTCTGGCATTTACTCATTGATCACCTATCTCAATTTACATCATAATATCTACGTAATGTTGAGATGGCACTACTCTGGGTTCAACCATTTTATCCATGTGATTTCAACCTACCATTTTCTTATTCTCTATATTTTTCCAAGAATGGAGACTAGAGTTCTTATTATTTGATTTTGGATAGGAGAATGGACAAGCTAAACTTCTCTATGCGAAATCTAGGTAGTTAGAATTTGTTGGCTTTCACAAGTATTAACATGTGGATATGCAGATCCAAGTGTCCAACATAGAGAAAGAAAGCAACATCATATATTAACCACATATAGATGCAAGTTCAAGTGTGAATCGTAGATATAGAGTCGTTAGTAGTAGAGAGAAACAATATGAAAGGCATAATTTATTTATATGAACAACCATGTAGATATGCTGATATAATAGATGAACATTACCACTAGGCATCAGACCACCCAACAGAGTAACCAAGCAGCATAGTCTCTTATCCCAGCAGCTCTGGCATCCATCCGACTTAGTGTATCTCCACTAACGCATCAACTAGCCCGAGAACTCATCATATGGCCTCTGGGAAAGTTCAACCAATAGGTTAACACGTTTCTATGCTGACATTGTAGATTAACCAAGTAGAGAGACCACTTGTTTATGGCCAGGTAGAGATGAAAACATCACATATGAGCCACGTTGTAGAGTGGAGATGGCTGTAATGAGGTCTGCATGGCTATGTCTATGGAAGACCCAAGTGTCAATGTAAAGAAAGCAACATCCTATACTAACCTGTATAGTAGATATGCTAGTCTAAGAGGTTAACATGTTTTGATGCCAACATCCTATAGTAACTAGATTGGATATGGCTAGTTCAAGTGAACACATCTCTATGGCACCATCATATATGAACATTGGTAAGCTTCATGGCTATGACCAAGGTGATATCATATATGAGCACTAGGATAGCCTCCAGATCTTTCTATGCCGATATCATATGTTTCCTTTATAGAATCTTGAAACTACTAGTTGCTTTCTTGAAACCACTATGGTTTTCTAACCGAATCTAGTTTCCTGTAACTGTCTCCAAACTGATTCCAAATTCTTTTCTAAACTGTTTCTCCAAAACTGCCAGGTTGACCCTCTTTCATTGAGCCTGACTGCCATGCTGTCTGGTTCTTGGGACCTCTAGTTGAATCTGCAACTGTTGTTGTGAGGTAGATGCATGTTGTTGTGTACTAGAAGGTTCAGGTTGTCCTAGATATTGATAATCCTTCAAAAGAAATGGGAGAAAATTCCTCCAATCCCTTTGGATACCATTGTTCCTTAGAATCTCTTATTTACACATCTAGGGATGTATAGGCTTCATATTCTGGATGCTCTAACTCCTTTCAAATTGATCTCGATTTTGTAAGAATTTCATAATCCTTTGATAGGATTTTCATGATGTGCCTCCCAGTGAGGGCACCATTGATCCCATCAATTGTTGTGTCATCATTTCTCTTGTGTACCAACATTGAATTATAGGTCTCTCATGGGTACAATTCACCATTACCATCAAACAGATGTGGGAGCCCCTTTTTGACCACTATGTTGAAGGCTATTTAACCTCTTATATTGTTAACTAGAAGCTCCTTCTTATTATGAGTGGACCATGTGATCCTAATTTGATTATCACTTGATTTTCTAGTTCCATTATGGTTGTTCTATCTGGAATCCCAATCTCACTCAATTCCTCCTTGGTCAAGGAATTGAAATATGTGATTAAGGTTTGAGCTTTGGTTGGTTTTTCTTCCATCTCCTTATTCAATAAATCAACATCCACTCTGACTTGCCTGACTAGGGTTGTTTCTTCCTGTATGATCTAGAAATGATTTCAATTTCCATGAATTTTCCTGATTATATTGTCCCACAACAAGTTCTTTTCCTCTTTGACATCTTCATATGATGCCACCTTTCATTAAGAAAATTTACCATCTGGATAGGTCTTATAGGTTTGACCATTCCACCTTTTCATTCATTAATTTACCATCCCGCATATCCTTTTGGTCTTGCCCCAGTGCCTCGGAAACAAGCCTAATAAATCTAGCTTAGTCCAAGCCTTCCGACAACAACAAGCAGGGGAGTTTCATGGAAACAAGCCTTAATATACTTTCTTAGTCCATGCACTTTGATCTGTGTGAAGACCATAATTTCCCCCACTCGATAGGACGCACTCTTTTATCTTTATCATCTTCACATGCCACCTTCTATTACTTCATTTACCTTATTGATAGGTCTGATCTGATAGGTTTTATTGCAGATGAAATCTTTCCTTCCTAAATTTGACACTATTTGGAAGGCTAGAAAGACTCTCTATCTCATCTGGATATGCCACCTCACCAATCAGATGGATGAGCGACTTTGTACCTTTTGTTGCTGAATTTACCATATTGCATAGGCTACTACCTTCTTTTGTTCTTTAATTTAGCATCTCAAAAATATGTCCGATAGGTCTTGCCTTGGTCCAGCATAAGAGAAACAAGCCTTAAGAGAGTCTCAAATAAACTAGCCTAAAGAGACAAGCTTTTTAGTTCGTTCCATACTTGCATTATAGTTGTTAAAGCCATCTTACTTATTCACCCCTAAGGCCTAACATACTTCTAGTACTAGCTCTAGAGACAAGCTTTAGTCTTAAGCTATAGAGCTCCCTATGAAGAACTGGTGGATTAGCTGAAGTCTAACCCTCTACTGGACTGCTGCCCACCTTATGGACACTTTCTTTTTCTCTTACTTTCCTTACAGTAATAGACTAAGTCTATGTTACTGGGCTACTGTACTACCATTTCCCCATATGAACACTACTAGCTTTCTTCTTTAGTCCATGCACTTAAGTCTGTGTGAAGACCATAAGCTGTAGAGAAAGAGGTGGAGTGAATACCGTCTGTTGTCTGTAGAGACATAACTACTCTATACAAGTCTTGTAGAGTAAGATTCAAACTATTCAGTAGTTGGTTCCCAATTAGACTGTTTACCACACTACTAGTCGTAGAGTCTCACTATTAGTAGAAAAGAGTTGATCTATACTCAATGTTTCTATGGACACTAGCCGGTATCTGCCTTTCACCCTACCATATTGAACCAGATATTGATTGATCTGGTGGATTTCTAGACTTCACTTCAGAATGCATTCTTCCACTCATATAAATGGCTAGTCCCTATGCCTCCTTCATTCCCACTGGATGTTTCTCTCAATAAAACCCAATGATAGAAGTGTATTTTCTCCCTTATTGTTTTAACAATTCTTTTAAACACTTGTTTTAGTCTTCTTGGTCTAGCAACAAAGAAACAAGCCTTAAGAGAAAGCTTTATTTAGTCCTGTTAGTCCCACCTGCTTGGAGCCCTATTATGGACCAGAAAGTCCAAGCCAGTCCATGCACTTTGGTCTATGGAGTGAAGACCATCTTGGTCTACTGTGTGTAATTACAATTCATATCAATCTATAGGCTTAGCTTTTGGGTCTAAAATACTAGTTTTAACACGACCCACATGTTTTTCAATTTCAAGCTAAAGGCTTTGCAGAAACTAACATTTGATGGATTCTTGTTACCACCATCAAATATAATCTCATTAGTTCCAAAACAAACACCCCAATAACCTTTTAAGAATGATAGAAGTGTATATTTTTTTTGAACCATTTTCTCAACTCAATGAGCTTTCTTTCTTTCCTATAGCGCACACACATATGCACACATATGCCTGCCCGCACACATACATTGCCTATTTTCCATAATCCAAGTGCTTCCACTGTTTCGGAGAGTAAGATTCCACGCGGAGAAGAAGAGTCAAGTTTGGAGTAAGATCTATTTGGAGAGTAAGATTAAGTTGGACATCCCCAATAATCCCTGGTTGGACCATACTTCCTAGCACCAACCTACCTAGCTTACTTTATTTTAGAACAACATCCAATATTAAATTATATTACCTATCACAAATAATATACTTATCTAAGTTTGAGTCAATATCAAATCAAATCTCAATGGAGTTGTCGGAGAAGAAGATCTATCATCGTAAACAAGCCTTTTGAGACAAGCACTAATTAGTCAATCCAGTTAGTCCCTACCTGGAGCCCTATGGACAACACTTTCTTTAGTTAGCACCTTGGTTCAGAGAGGCGAAACAAGCTCTAGAGACTATCCCTAGTCTTAGAGTAAGCCCCCCTATGGGTACACCTGCTTTAGTCTTAAGCTGTTGTATAGAAGCTGCTGTATAGACAGAACTCCTAGACTTTGTACTAGCCATAGAGTCTCACTATTAGCTTAGAGTTGATCTTTTCTAAGTGCCTTCAGCTAGTGCACTAACCAATCTTATTAGGTGAAATAACTCTATGTAAGATTTAGATAGTAAGATCTCTATCGAAGAAGAAGAGTCAAATGACGTGCTGCCGGATGGAATTGATAAGCAGATTGGGAATAGGTCATACAGACAAGAAATCAACTATGTCAAAATTTCCTTCAGATTCTCCATCTACCACCTCTATGGGAATCTTATGAGAACCTAAGAAGGAAAATTCAAATGAGGAGGATATCGTGGAATTGGAAATGAAACAATATGAAAGGGGGAGCTTGAGGCAGGATGAAAAGCACCCAGAATGTAGGGAGTCTCTCCAAGGGAGTCTAGAGGTAAGTATTTAGACCCTGGTATAGAAGAACCTTCAACATCTGTTGTAGAGAAAACACTAGGGGATATAGCTAGGGCATCGGAGTATAGCCCTAGCCCTAGGAAGAGACTAACCATTGATGTTGATCAAGAGGAAAGGATGATATATGTTCACCACGAAGCGGAGGAGGATGTTAGAGCTAAGGATAAGACCCTAACCTTTGTAGATGTAATTAAGAAGAGGGAGAATCCATTGAAAAAGAGTAATAAGACCAAATATGGTCCTTTTTTTGTGGACTTAGAGGGTAAAAGTGGTCAAGAGGAGACTTCTGTGGATGGTTCTTTATAGGATGGCCATCAAACTATCCCTAAGGGATATCAAGTGGAGTGATTCATGATCGAAGTACAGAGAATCCAAAATATATAAGGATTTGGCATACTTCCACTAGAGGACCTCGATTCTAGATTTTCAGTAGTTATAATCTTCACTTAGCCCCAGTGGATTGATTGGATGAACTTGACAGAGGTGTGCCATATCTCACTCAATGCACATAGCTCATCAAGAGTGTTAATTCCCATCACTGTAATAGTGAATAGGGTGATCCCGTAATCGACCCAGTTGTTGGAATGCATGGCTGAGTGAGATGCATGAGATTGAACTAAGTTGGTATGTGGGAAATGGGGGGAACCACTGGAAATCATTTTTGGCGAGGCAGAATGAAACTCACAATAACCACAATAGATCTCATGCCGTGACCTGATAGATACATTATGTGGGCTATGACAAGCTTCTGGTCAGTGTTCCAAGAGCACAGAACATGGTGGGCTTAATCTTGTGTAGAACCTGTGTGAGATAGGTGTTGAAAAATCTAACACAGGTTAAAATCATCTGACCTACCCCTGTATGAACATGCTCTACATGGACAGAGAGTCGTAGAGTAAGATTTTTCCCTCCCCTATTAGGATTTGTCAGTCTCTAGATAAGGGGCTAGGTGTTGACTTCTTGTTACAGGAAAAACGATGAATGGGTTGGGGCGAGACAAGCACACATACAACGTAGCTGTGCCAGTCGATGCTTATTGAATGGGGACAAGCCTAAAACTCCCATTCATTTTATTCGTTTCTAAAAATATCAGAAGCTCATTGGGCACCCAAAATCTCGGTTCTCCAATGGTTTTGATGTGTTGATTAATGAATATAGAAAGTAATAACTCAGATTCATTCTTGGTCAATCAACATTATTAGTTGGCTTATCAAATAAGGAAATATGACACTACCTAGCCTAGTTTTTGTTCACAATGAATCAGGTCATGCTATACTATAGGTAAACACAACCATTTGGCATACCGACAACCCATAAGTATGTAATTTAAGGATCCGTTCTCTAGATTGATTGGTGAAAAGTGGTATAAATATAAATATTCGACAGAAACTATACTTACAACACTTGCAACGAGCTCATATTTCGGTCGTAGGCTCAATATCTTAGCAGGGATTGCTCGTATCCACCTGAGATGTGCCATCATGGGTGTTGTTGTTCTAGTTATTTGTTCTATTCATTTTAATGATGGTGTCGTCGTTGCTACTTCAAATGACGGTGCTACCGTGGTTGCTGCTAATAGAGTTGTCAATGGTGGGTTAGCGAGGTAGTGATTGCGGGGTGGGGTGGTAGGCCCCTACTATTCTAATTCGGCTTGCATTGCATTTTTCTTTTGAATCGACCGAAGCTATTGATGTTGGCGTGAATGAGAGGGAAAGGTTATCCTGACACTTTCTTCCCTTTCCTTCTAAGTAAGGTAAGGTCTCGACTTGCGGACTATCCCGCTTGCCACTTTTAGTCTTCCAGCCTTTTGCCTTTAGTCCCCTCGGCAAGACAATCTAGGGCAGTTAATACTTATTTTCCTTCCTAAGACTTCAAGCTTTCACTTAAAGCCTTTAGGTCTAACTATAACTTACGATGCTCTTGGTTTTCCCACCTCAATCCTAGAACCACAAGTTTCTTCATGAAAAATGCATTTTAAGCCCATTTCTGACCAATAGAGATGGGTAGATAATTTCTTCACTTTGCACTTCAACTTTTGTAATCTACATTTTGACCATCACTTAAGATTTATCTTCATCGCATGTGCCATATTCCAAAGTATTCCATTCCTCATGCACGTGAGTCCGACTGAATGCTCCTCTATACTTAGTTTATTTTGATTATGTCTACAACCGCGGGTTGGCGGGTTCAAAAAAATTCTATAAGTAAGTTCTCTCACACCTGACCCTGCCATTACTTTTCTTTTCCTAATACGCATTAAGTAATGTTTAAATGATAACAATTGTTGTGCAAGCCCCAAAAATATTGTCATTAGTGAAGATTAAATTCTCATTTAATCTTCATTTGCGAAGGGATTAAACTATCATTATCTTTCCGAAAAGGTTTATTTGAGACCATTACCTAGCTGAAGAAATAGTTCTGTCAACTTATTGCCAGCGTCAACTTGACAATAGTTCTTTGGTGACACTCTGAATATTTTTGGCCGTGAAGATCAGAACTTCTAGTGGTAGAGAGCATACTGGTATTATTCATCCCCTCCTACTACACATAAAGACGATAACGTAATCTAGACATCTGGAATTTCTCGTGATGGTTTTGTTCTAGAGGTTTTTTATTATAAGGAAATCGTTGCATGGTGTGTGGAAAATTACACACCGAATCAAAGAATCATACAACTCCAGGGACATTCTCCAATTTCTCTTTCACCTCAAGTCTTCTGCAATATGTTAAAGCTACCAGAGCCGACTCTAATTTTTAAAAGTGAAGATTGCAGATAATTCTTAAAGAAACATAATAATGGGCTTGAAATCCTACTAGAGTACTTGGAGAATCCTGCATCTGTCCCAACAGACATAACCATAATTCAGGTTGAATATCTAAAGAATTCCTATTGATAAATTGCATGGCTATTCACCAAAGTAACAGGTCAGGAGAACACTACTTCTATATCTCAGATGATTTTATATATTTTTTATTTTACAGTCCAATAAAATGCTACTCTTTGATTAGGGAAAGATCATTTCTATTGAAATTGCTTCCCAATTGTCGCATTACAAAAAGGATAGAAAATTCTTTATCACCTCTTATTTGATATTTTCCATCGTGAAATGTTGCCAATTCCCAAATTTGACTATTAGTAAAAGGGTAAATTGTGAAGAAGACACCGGTACCTTTTGGTATCAAGCATTATGGAGGCATAAAACCCCTCTATTTTTCTATGAATTTTATATTGACTTTGTTTCAATTTTCAAAAAACTTTTGTTGGGTGAAAAAAATCCTAGGATATCTGTTGAATTTACCAAATTTTTAGAGAAAAAGGGGACGATAGAGAAAATGGAGAATCATAGTATCATAAGGATATTTTTCTCAACAGAAAATCCTTCTTTCCTTCCATATTATGTAGCCAATAAATTATTTATTACAAAAGTAGCAAGGCAATATAATTTCTGGTTTCACTTTTTCCATGAAAAAAGGAAAAAGAAGTTTATTCCTCTGCCATGGAAGATTGGAGTGTTTGTATTGAGAAATATAAATAAAATTGATGAATTTGCAAATCATTTTAACAATGTGAGTTTGAAGTATGATGAAAACATTGAAGGGTTTGATCCAAACAAAATCTTTGTTGGACATATGCTATTAGTAGGGTTCAATAATTCTTTCATTCAAACTGTCTTGAGTGAAGAAAAATAAGTTAATAGACAAGACACTCCTGTACACAACACTGGCGATTTAGAAACATTAATTAGTAGTAATGATCTTTAAAAAAAAAGAGGGAAAAACCGCAGTGAAAGAAGTTCTCAATCTCCAGTTGTCACTCCAAAGAATTCTACATCCAGTAGAAGTACTCCAGTGACCCACCCAATTAAGAAGTCTATCAACAATAGTTTCAATGGAGGACGAGATAAGAATCCTCCCTCTGGAAAAATTGAAAGTTCACACAAATTTCCCGTGAGAAAGAAAATAAAAACCCCATTGCAAGAGGAAGAAAATAATCTCATAGAAAATGATATTCAAAGCTTCTCCTTGGAAGATATGGAACTAGAAACAAACATTGAAAAAATATTTCCTGCAATAGAACAATAGGAGTATATTTCTTAGCAATATTTTGTACTGGAAGTGATTGGGATTGAAACCTTTAGTGAAGAATAATCCTTCACTTTTTAGAGCATTTGTTTTAACAAAGAATCTAAAAACATGATTGTGGAAAGAATTAACCAGAAAAATAATAAAGGAAAATACCACAGAGAGGTTGACCTCAAGTATATGCTACCGTCCTAGATTTCCAAAATTCATAAGGCAACCAATGACGCACTTGATGACTCTATTGATGATTTAGAGGAAGAGAATGTCATCTTAAAGGAAAAGATCAAAGAATTGGAAATTACCTTGACGCCTCTTCCCATCTTGGCCAGTCCTTTGACAATGATAAAACCAACTACATTGGGTATCAAGTTAAATGGATCATCAAGTTTTCTTACAAAGGTTTGAAATTATGTTGAGAAAAAAATTAAAAAGAGAATGTCATTGATAATAGAGGCCCGGGAAGTATCTAAAAATATTGTTTCTTTTGGTTTAAGAGCACATGCACTTCATGAATATCTCCAAGCGGATTTTAAAAATGAAGAAGGATTTTACACATATGTTGTTTTACCATTTGGGATGAAATTTTCAAACATGACAGAAGTAAAGAGGAGAGAAGAAGATCTGGCTGCTCCTAGTCAGATCAAACAAATGAATGTCTGTTGGAAAGAAAAGATTAAGAATTTGAGAGATATCGTTGAAGCATGCAATGAAGCTATAGTGAAAAGTGAATAATTATTCAAAAGGCTCACAGAAATAGATTTAGTAGGAATCACTGGTGAGGTGCAAAATCCTAAATTAATATTCAATTCAATGTTTATGACAAGGAAATAATTTTATGAACACATGGAGATACTAAAGGGATTATCGACTGAGAAATTTAATGGCATAATTGAATATGGCGAAGAAGAGATAGATAATTGGCTTATCGATTATTCTATGAAAAATCAAGATATTGAGGAATCCATCCATGATATTTCTCATGACCTAAGAGATTTAGAAGGTGAACTATTTAGTATCAAAATTATGCATGAGATAAATGTTGCACCAATGAATAATTACATTGAGGATTGGCTTAAGAGGGAAATTGATAAGTTAACTAAAGAGGGCCAAGAAAAGACAGTTGAGAAAGTTCCTATAACTCTCAACAAGGAGAATAAAATGACAACAACAAGCAAGTGATAAATGCGAGACACCATCCTAATAAGTTTATGCTGCTCACATTTTTCTTTCCTTATTAGGTTTTCATCCTGTTTTTCTGCTTCTTTTATTAGAAAGGTCTAACCAAAATCTGATAATTTCCTTTCGTCTTCCTTCCAAGTATTACTACTCAACCTCCGTCCACCTTATTCTCTCTATAATATATTTCATGTTTATATTTACTTTTATGGTCTGCGGGAGTCTCAATCCCAGTCCTCTGGGCAAACACATTTTAATTTCAAAGAATTGTAAGAAACCTTAATATTTTTTTAGAAATCCCAGAGAACTAAGTCTGGATCAATTTTGACGGTGTTTTATATCTACGAGTTTTGAGTATAAAATATTTGAAATTGGTCTATAATTTTCTTCCCTTGAGCTATACATGTGTTTACTCTATCAAATTTCTCTTATGTATATGGATCATCTTCTTTTATTTTTATGTGTGATCAGAAATATTTATTTTCGCTATGATGGATGTGAGGAAATTTTCCTTATATTTTCAAATGTGTGATGTATGAGGTTTCTGGTCATCTCTCATGAATTCTATTTAAAATAAAACATTTTATTTTTTCTACAACTTTTATCTTTCTTTGAGTATAATAGTGGACTTTCTTAAAGTCCTATATCATTTTGGAAATCTAGAGTATCAAAGAACATCATAAAATAGAGAGGAGTACCACCTCTATAAAAACGCAGGAGGATTCACATCCTCGTGAGGTTTCCATTTCGATTCTGATAGATTCAAACGTCAACATTTTTGACAACCATACTGGGGAACAACTGAAAAAATTGAAATATGGTTTAGAATCTTTAAAAATACATGACTTTGCCTCAGGATGTTCAACCCCAGTTAGAAATTGGATTGAATAATCAATGAAGCATTTTTCAATAGCCATATAATGTTGTAATAGAAAAAGATGAGACCACAAAAGAATTGGAAAGATCTTGGAAGACATTGGTCCAAGAAGAAGAAAGAGAAATCCTCCGAAGATATAGGAGAGAGGAAAGACAAGACCGAAGAAACTAAAGATGAGATCGAAGAGAAAAATAACAAGGAAGGAATTGAAGATGGAAAAATACAAGGGGACTATCGTTAGAAGTAAAAGCAAGCAATTGAATATTCCAGGAAGTTAAAAACATATTCCTAAGATACCTATGGACATGGCGGGAAGAAATGAAGAAAGGCATGAAGAACCACGAGAAGAACCATGAGGAGAACCTCATGAAGAAATACAAGGATGTGAAGAAGGTGGTAGAAGAAATCAATAAGGGATACTATTTGGAAACCAGAGAAGAATAAAAG
>JASDQU010738920.1:14458-34066 GCA_032191745.1 Picea mariana
AATGTTTGACATGAGGGAGAGATTTAAGAAGTGCAAAGGTGATCTTTTCTTTGTCCGAAAAATTGTGAACAGAGAAATAACCTTCTAGCAGAGTTAACCATTTTTCTAGGGATTCTGCATCTATCTGTCCTTCAAATACAGGAATATCAAAATTAACTTGTACCTTGAAGGGCGAGGTGCCTCCAAAGTGGTCGCTTGATCAATATGTGCATGTTGCTATCGGCAGGCGTTGAAGGATGTGGGAAAAATTCTCCATCATTTCGTCCCTCTGTCGCGTGAGAGCTTGCTCAAGCAACAGATTGATGGGATCGTCTGCTCCGTCGTTTTTCTTTTCTTCCGCCATTGAGGGTTTCTTGGGTCTGTGAGAGTGATTTTCTTCAAGAGAGACAAGCTCGAGACCCAACTTGCTATACTTGGACCTCGTTGGGGACATGCACTGAAAAAAATAATCAAGAGCAGTCTGCTCTGATACCACTGATCAGGATTATTTTCAGCACGAAATGAGATCGGAGATATAATAAAGAAATGCACAGAGATATCGCAAATATTCAATAATATAACATAAATGTATCAGAGATGCAACCATAAACACAGATATATAGTAATACATGATTTCTATTAATGAAAGAAATGTACAGAGACTGTAAAAATACAGAGTGAAAGACTCGCTAGAATGGTGGCAGCTTATCTCTAAGAAGAGATTTGATGGCTACTTGCATTCGTAAGAAGATGATTACAATGAGGCTCTAAAGGCCTTTTTACAATAAGCAAGAATGCCAAAAACCCTAGACATTCAAAAACCTAACCCTAGGAGATGAAGCACCAAAATTCATGTGGGCCCTGTTTGGGTAAGTGAGTACATCAACTTCCCAGGGTTGTAACTTTTGCATACAATCTTTGTTTTAGGCGTGTGATAGCTCGTTGGAAAGGTATCATCGAGGAGATTCATTTTGGGGTCTCAATCATGCCTTTGGATATTTTTGAGAACCTATATATTGAAAAACCTTCATTTGGGCCCTCAAAATGGCCCCAGAAGTTAAAACCTGCTAAAAATAGTAAATTGCCAAAATTGCCACAAAACTGTTTTGAGCCATTTGGAAAAGGTGGGTGCCCACCAATATCCACCTGGATCAATAACAGTGATGTTTTGGAACATGGTTTGATGTAATGGTTTATGGTATTCGGTTTATGGATGAATTTTTGATGGTTATATTGGTGTGTGTCTTTGGCATATGGTTGAGGTACATGTTGGGTACATGGTTGATACAGGTAGTTGATGGGTTGGCACATACATGAGGTGTATAGTTGATGATGTTGGTACATCTTGATGAGTCATAGTTGATGTGCGGTTGATGCATGGTACATGTTGGTTCAGGTTATTGGTGCAAGTTGTTTGGTGCAGGTTTATTGGTACAAGTTGTTACAGGTTGAGAGTGATAGGTTGACAGTGGCAGTGGTTGAATTAGTGACAATGACAGTGATCCGAAAAGATATTTTAATGACTTGGTTAAGTATTTTGCATGAGTTATTTTACCATTAGGAATTAAGTGAAGAAAGAGATTAATGAAAGTATGTTGCAGCCATTAGAACATGTAAAGAATAGAAAATGAACAATAAGAGCAGCAAACCATAACACAAAGCTTGATAATGGAGTTCGGCAATATCACCTACGTCTCTGGGACTTTGTCTCAGTGGGTGAGGCTTTCTTATTCTCTTCAAATATTAAAAACTAAATCATAAAAGTTCCAAATTGATTACAAACTGATCTTGTTGTGTTCTTCTAGATCTCAAGAACCCATCACAACTGATGGCACTGAAAACATATGAACAAAGCTCCCAAAAATGGGTCACAAAGTTGCTCTCCTCAATGGCTTCCCTGCATAAAAATGGATTTGGCTTTTTAATTCTTCAGCATTTCCCTATTATGAACCTCTTTCAGGCTGCCAAGAACCTCTGGTTTATATAGGCTTGAATTTGGCAACAAAATCCCAACTTCCCCCCAAGATATGGCCTCAAAAAGAGCTCCAGATCCTCCAATAATGACTAAAATCTCTCAAAACTGGCTGAAAAATCAATTAAAATATTTATTATATAGTTACAAAACCCAATTTTGGGCCAAAGTAGGGCGCATCCCCTGATCCTCATGCTCCTGGTCACATGTGTTCCCTCCATGTGTCCAAGCAATATGTGTTGGCCCCTTAATCGTCGGCCCATGGTCATGTGGCTTGGCCATATGGCCCATCTCTTATTCTCCAAGCACCTTTATGGTTGTTTGGACCTTGTTCATAGCCCTCTGGTCACATGCCTTGGTCGGTGGACTAGCTCGGTCGACCGAGCGCTAACTCCATAATCTGTGCCAAATGTATTAGGTATAACATAGGGTCATACCATAGAGGTCACATGTAACTACGTCGGGGCTGGCTAGAGTGGTCGTGCGCCAATACAATAATGCATGGTTATATGGGTAGGTTTCATGCTATGCGCCAAGGGTTGGGGCTAGGCCCTAGCCCTTTAATCCACTAGATTAAACTCTATTCACATTCAAATATTTCATTTAGACCATAGTTTACAAGTCATATATTGGGCGGGTTGGTAGCCCGGCCCTGCAAAAGTGCTCACCTGGACCAGAGGTAACAGGTTCGTCTCCCATGGAGTCCATACAATTTTTCCCAATCAACAAACCAATGAAGGGGTGTCACGTGGCACCATTACATTCACCCAAAACTATGCCATGTGTCCAAATGTGATTCGACCACGTCTACCACACCTACCCAGTCAGCACACCTACCACGTCATTGTACGATCGTACGGATGATACGGTCAGCTGCCACGTCAGCACTGTAAGGACTGTACAATCATCAAAATTTTGCTTGTTTGGAAAAATGAACAGAACACTATATCTTTCGCATACGACGTTTGTTTGAGCCCGTTCAAGTTGTGTTGGTTTCGTAATGACGAGGCCTATGCACACGTCCATTTTGAAGTGATTCAAAGCACTTTTATTTTTAGGCCTTCCTAGACCCATTTTGGGTCCTGGATCCAGTTTGGATCATGCCTCCCCACTAAGACCTTTTGGTCCTCCAAAAGGATACTAACCAATCATTAATTTCTAGATAGGCCATCCCACTTGTTCTCTATCTTTAAACTTTTTTCTGTGCACCTGTCTCATCAAGATCAACTATAAAATAACCATGATAAATGACAACATATTGTTAGCCACTTGTACTCTATCACATCTTACTGAAGCCACTATCATCCATGTTGACAACATTACTAATTATAACATAAGAAATATCACTGCAAATGAGCTAATATGTTTGTAATACTTGCACGACATTATCTTATCTTGAAGCAAAGTATGATTGAACTTCCATTCTACAATTATCTCATGTTCTTGCTTAAGATCAATTACTTGATTTGGCACAATTATAGGTCTGTTTCTTGCATGAGTTTCCTTTCTTAATTGTTTCATTGTTTGAACAGATTGATTTTCTTTTAAATGATGATCATGTACAACATATTCTTTGTCTACTTTGATTAAGTGATATTGATTATGTTCCTTGTAGAATATTGCTTTGCGATCATACAAATAAGGACTACTTAAGACCATTCCACATTCATTGAGTGGTGCCACATCACACGTTACCTCATCCACAAACTTTGATGAAATTGCAAAATTTAATGTGCATTTCTTTGTTATGTGCAATTTATGGTTGTTGCTTATCCATTTAAGTGAGTAAGGTTTATGATGCATCTTAGTGTTTAATCCCAATTGTTTAACCACTTCCTCTAAAATCAAGTTAAATTGAGATCCACTATCTATCAATGTGTTGACCTTAGTATGCCTCATTATGACCCTTATGTGAAACAATTTACTTCTAGAATAAAATCCATCACAAATTTTACCTGTCAAACCAACAGCTGAGATTTTAGATTCATCACCTAAATCCAATCCCAAGTTTGTTGGTCGTGTTATTGCTGAAATTGTTTGCCTCCCTTTCCTATATTTGAACCACTTTGGTCTCTTCTCGAGATGCAATTTCTATCAATGGTCATCATCATGCCCTTCTTTCTTGCAATGCTTGCAAGAAAGCTTATCTTCCCTTCTTGTCACTGAATTTTCCTTCTTTCCATTCCACTTCCTTTTGTCCTTTTTTCTCGAAGACGATTCCCCTGATACACCAACTCATGTTTTCACTGCTTCAATGTATGTTGCTTGAATGGAAACCTCATCAAGTTTAGTAGTTCCAAACATAAATACAATGTTATGAATATGTGCAAGTAAACCTCCTATATACTTCATAAGAGTTTCTTGGGTATGTAATGGAATGTCGAACATTAATTCCATCTTACAAAATTCATCTATGTATTCTTGCACTATTTGTCCTTTTCTTAGTTTAAGACCTTTCCATTCAATTAAATCCTTCTCTTTATCACCCAAAGGATAAAATTGCTTTCTAAGTGTAGACACAAAAACTTACCATGATGGAAATACATTACCCACTTGTTGCATGCCATTTTGAAACTTTCTTTGCCACCAAATGAGTGTTGTGCCTACAAGTCGAAGCGATGCCAACTCGATTTGAGTGGCCTCATCTTTGATTTGTTTCACACTGCAATAAACCTCCATCTGTCTGACCCAATTATCAAGCCTCTCTACATTGACTTCACCATCATACATGGGTAATTCAAACTTCACATCAAGCTTAAGTAAAGGATATCATTTTTATGTTCATGGGAATGTTTTCTTGCGGTGGATTTGGAACTTGAACTTGAAGAAGAAGAAGTTGATGGAGAATAAGGAGGTGAAGGAGAAGTTTGAGGAGGATCCTCTCCTTCTTAACTTTTGACCTTTGAAGATTCACCTAGAATCAGTCTCTTCTGTTCCAAGTAATCATCATATAGAACCTTCACCATCTCCGAGATGGTGAAGAAAGTATTTTGAATTTCTTTCTCCTCATGATAAAGTCCCTCTTTCGATGACATATTCTCACTTTGAGAAGTTCTCTTTCTCGATCCAATCTCAATATTATTTTCTACAAGCTCACATTCAAAATGATTCAGATTTTCCCTGGTAATCATGCAATCTCAAAAACCAACCGTCAACTAGCTCGGATACCACTTGATATGAAAAGATATTTTAATGACTTGGTGTTGGCACAAGAGCAGACCCATGGTTCAACGCTACAAAATCACACCAACAAAATCCTAACTACTAGTCCTTTCGGCAACACTTGCAAAGCAGATGAAGTCTCACCTGAGGTAGAGGCAGGGGTGGTTTGAGGACTCAGGTGTTTGCAACCTTATCTGGGACACGGATCTATGATTGTAATACTTAACAGAGCACTTGGTTCATCAATATTCAACCATTATCTACTTCTCATATAAAACAAAGCATCACATCATTCATCCAGATCTGATGTATATAAGAACTTATCGTAGAGAAGTAGGTTAGATCTAATAGATTCAGGCACTAAGCACATTCATATAAGTCAGATCTAACATCCATATACATCACTAGCACAAAGAAGAAATAGATCTATCTATCTATATCAAAGCACTTAGCAAGTAAATACATAAAAACATCAAGACATCACACAAATCAGAGAAACACAGCATATATGTGGTTCACCCCCACCCTAGGGCTATGTCCACCAACTCTTCTTCTTTATTAGCTTCTTCAACAAGTTACATGCACAGAGCCTCAAACCCTTACTCTGCATAGGACGGGATATTTGTGTAGCTTGTTAGATCCTCCTTCCCCAAGTAGATCTATGCACACAACCTTCCACAGCCTCTTACAATGACTTGCACTTAGCTCTGCAAGTCTCACACAGTATGAACATCAATGCTCATCGGTCTAACATCACATAAATGCTCCTCCTTACATTGCCTAGACATCTATTTATACTTTACAAAATAGGCCTAAACATGGGTAAACCCATGGGCTGACATCCCATACCCGTTACATAATCCCAAATCCAAAAAAGGGGCCAATATCTCGTGATCTCTTCTTTGTCTTCAACAGGATGTCGAAGTCCCAAAATAGGTCAAACTTGACCAAGGATCGACCAAAACTTGGTCAAGGGCCAACAGGCCCCTGCCACTCACATGTGACTCGTCCCGAGTCAATTTGATCTAGATAATTCGGCTTCAAAGGCCTTGAGCGTAGCTCGATATTATTTGACTTGTTGTTGTGCCTTGGCCTCTTTTTCAGTGAACTCTTGGATGACTGCGTCGTTGACAGGTCCCTCCAGGCGTTGTTCAGCTATAGTGACAACCTGCTCCAGTTCTGCTCCTCGACCTTCTATCTCTGTGAACAATTGATAAGCCTTATATTGTATAGGTTGGAGCCTCTGAGTTACTTCCATAACTCTGCTCTGGATAGTGTGGATATGTTGTTGGGTAGTTCGTTGCTCTTGGGATCGCTTCATTCTTTCCACAAATGACACTGGCTTCAGCTACGCTTGTATCGTTTCATCTTGATACTCCACCTCTTGGAGCTGCGACTCCAGTGCCTTCAGTTCTAGATTCTCAATGAGTTGCTCGTAGGTTTGGGCACTGTGATCAGTGAGTTTCTTACATTCCATAGCAAGGGATTTTATTCTCTCAACTATGCTTCAAGCAATTGCTTCTATTTGATCCCTTACATCCTGTGGGGTCTCAAGTACTGCATGGAGCTCTAAGTCTGCGATGCGTTGTTGTAGGTGTTGGATAACTTTTGTGAGCTTCTCTACTATTGTGTGACTCGATCCTCTGCCTTTAATTCTACAATTTTCACAGAACAAAGTGCTATGATGACTGCTTCTTTCACTTTGAGTTTCTCCGCGAGCAACTATTATTTTTCTTGTTGTAGTTGTGATTTTTCTTCATCAAACTTTGCTTGGAGAGAAATATTTTCCTATTCTACAGCTCGATGTTGTTCTACAAGTAATCCTTGTACTTGCGTCAAAGCCTGGGTTTCTTGTTTTGTTTCCTCTTGTTCTCGTCGAAGGTGAGCTTTGACTAGCTCAGCTAGTCGGTGGAGTTGGGCTAGCTCATCTCCCAACTCTAGTTCTCCCTATGGCAGGGGCACAGTGGAGACTGTGCAGCTGGACTAAAGGGCATGTTGTACCCCTCATAGTTTGACTTCAATCCTATCATACATTTCTTCCTGCTTCACTCCTTGTTTCTCTGCTATCTCCAGTGAAGCATCATTCAGGGTTGCTATGATGAAGTCAAAGTCTTCAGAGGTGAGGACAATCTGCATCTTGGTCATAGAGGCTTTCGATTTCTTTCGAGAAGAAGGTTTCAGGGGGGAAACCTTCCTCTTATTCAAAGGGTAAACCTCATCTCTGGGTGGTGTTACTTCACCTGGTCTCTATTCGTCTTCCACTTCATCACCACCCCCTAGGTCAGGTGACATGGAAGCAGTCTTCATTGAGGTGTTGCTTAAGTTTTGGACCTCCTCAGTATTCTTTTGTCTGTTGGTTCTGGGTGTATTTTTTTCTTTATGAGTGTCCTTTGGGTTTTCAATATCATATATCTCTACGGGGTTGGCGGGGATAAGGAGGTCAGCGGACCATTCCTTGGTGATCTCCTCAAGATCTTCTTCTATAAGTTTGTAATATGACTAGAGCTGCTCTTGATGTTCATCTGCTCGTGTTGTAATGTAGATAAAGTGTCAATCTGCGTTGAACTTCATTAGTGGTCGAAATATTTGTAGGGTGTTTGAATTCATGCAAGGCTCATCTTTGATGGCTCGCTTTAGCTAGAGGTAGTATGTATGAAACACAATGTTTGACTGCCATTGTTTGTTCATATCAGTTGAATACCATAGGGTAGAAAACTTCACGGCAAGCGGTTTGAACGGCTCTATGTCGGGGAAGGTCTCTCCTTTCGGCATCTCCCAGACAATAAATGCAATGAGGACCAGGAGCCAACTGAAACAAAATCCATAACCTTGATCCTGTGCTTCTCGACAATATAGTTCCAATTGTTTAACTAGGTAATTTGCCCAGTTCATATGTAGGCCTTCAGCGCACTTCCCTGCGAGGTCAACAACAAAGTCGATGACCTACGTAGGTCGGTTCTTCCTTACTAACTTTCCATCTATCAGTTGACATGTGAGGCACACTGTGCCACTCTAGATGGAAGATACCTTGTAGCCTCTTGTTCCCTTCTCAACGTCGCCATATGTATCCTTGATTTTCTGTGCAAGTGTGTGATCTGTGGATTTTCTTGGATAAAAGTTTTGTTGGTCGGGTCCTTGCATACTCAGTCCTATGATCCTATGGATCAGTGTTGGATCAACTGTAATGTGGTGTTCTATCCATAAGTAGTCGTCGTGGTAACACAATAGTAGCAGCTTGACATAGGTGTTGACTTCTTGGTGTCTTCCGAAGTGTGGGATCTTCATGACATTCAGCGGGGTGGACTACGCAAGATTCATCATTCATGACTGAGGGATGATCTTTGAGTTCTTCCCTTTATTTTTGGTTAGTTACTTGTATGGGGCGAGCATACCATAGATATTTCGATATTCGAGGTTGAAGTCGCTAAAATTCAACGATGTGATCTTGTCCTGCTCTATTCAAACTACGTGTATCCCCTTCAGGAGGTACGCAATGACCATAGTGTACTCAAAGTCTCTTCGCACACTATCATGATTCACCGTGCCAGCCAGAGGCAGGATGTATTCGTCCAATATGGATGGAATCAACTTCACATTTGCTAGGTCATCTTTACGCTTGGTTCTCTTCTCTACTGATGGTCGGGATGGCCCTGATCCATGAGCAATCGATGGAGAGGCTTGCATTCCTCTCATCTATGATGCTTGTACACCTGTAGACATCGACATGACTCATTCAGTCATGAGGTCGATTAGAAATTCTTCGACAACACTCTCTGTTGCGTTGAACTCGTCCAACATACACGCTCAAGGTTGGAAATCTTTGGGTTCGGGGAGTAAATTAGACACTACAATAGGATAGAAGGCAATAGTGAAATGATCACTGTATAAAATCAACAAGTCTGCAAGCTCAAATTCATGATTAGAAAAAGTGTTCTCGGTGCATGGCGTGATGGGATAAATAGATAACTTAGCAACGTATTGCTTGCAATGGTTGAGAAGCCTTCATTAACTCTATTATGTTCATTATGGCGCGGTCCAATGATCTGGTGGCGAACCATAAATGTCTTTCTACCAGTTCGGAGGGTTGGACGAACGGTTATATTGGTCACCACGGCTATATTGCTTTGCCATGGAGAAGTGCCATGTGACGTTGCTCGNAGTTAATGAAGGCTTCTCAACCATTGCAAGCCTTCATTAACTCTATTATGTTCATTATGGCGCGGTCCAATGATCTGGTGGCGAACCATAAATGTCTTTCTACCAGTTCGGAGGGTTGGACGAACGGTTATATTGGTCACCACGGCTATATTGCTTTGCCATGGAGAAGTGCCATGTGACGTTGCTCGGTTATCCCGGCAAAGCTCCAATTTTGCAGATTTTCCTTCTGTGAAGTTCCCTCTAGAACCCTCTGTAACTTGTCGATCTTAGCTCTCTTCTTACTTAGTTTTCTAGCTTTCTTTCTAGTGAGCTTCATCTCGGTATGCCTTTTTCCATTCTGATTCTTATCTTCTTTTGGCACAGTTACTTCGTGTTGTTGAGATTCTTTCCTAAGAGTCGATTGTGATACCTCTTCTTTATCTGGAATAGGTACTTCAATATTATGTGGGTCTTCTAGTGTTCTTGCAACTTTGACATCCGGGTCTCTAGAGTTAAATAGCTTCGACCTGTTCTTTTTTTCTTCAATTAAGTGTGTGATACTTCTAGTCATGAAATATTTTAACTCTTGCTTCTTCTGCGCTAAAACTTCTTTTTCTTCTTGCCGTCTGGCCTAATTTCTTTCAATCCAAGGTTTTCCCAGTAACATGGTAAATGGGGCGTTGTTCTCAATAAATTTAATAATCTCAAAATCTTCCTCTGTCGAAGTTCCATTGGCATTCATATATATTCGGGTGAGCTTTCCACATAGGTTTATCAGCTTTCCTCTAAATATACCTAGTCCTCCCAATGAAGGAGTCATAGCAGGCTTCCCTAAAAGTTCCCAAGTTATTTTTGTCATGGCATTTACCTTTGTTTCCTCATCTAGAACATAGTCAATGTCGAAGTCTCCTATTCTTGCTTCAAGGCATTCTTTTTCTTTGAAGATCTCTGATAAATTGACATGTTGGTGCTCATTCAGGGTTTCTTTTATTTGTAGCAATACTTTCTCTTATTCTTTCTGGGGTTCTGCCATTTTTGGATCTTCCTTAGGGTTTTCTTGTCTCATGTTCATTCCTTCAAGCTTAGCAATCATTCTAGGGCAATCCAATACTTAATGGTCCATAGCTTTGCAACAAAGACAACTAGGTCTTCTCCCAGGGCATTCCTTAGCAAGATGTCCTGGTTTTCTGCAACTGTAGCAGAGGGTTAATCCTCTCTTTCGTTTAAATGATTCCCAGCTCTTTTTATGCTATGTTCTAGGGTCATAGTAGCTAACCTGCAAACATTTCTTTCTAGGATCCTGCATCCACTTGTTAGTCCAAACATTTTTTCTATGCATAGGTATAACATATCTTTCACTGTTCTTATCAGATCTACAAATATCAAACCTTCTTTCATCTATTAGATCCCTAGTTTTCAAGCTAGGATAGAATCTATCAAACATACCTAGATCCATACTTTAGAAACAAAAATTTCCACTTATTTTACTTCAACAAAGCACAAAGCTTTCAGATCTAGAACTTTTCACTATTATTACCTTTATCAGATCATAGATCTTGTAGATCTTACCTCTTTACTTCATATCTGACCTCTTTTCTTCAGATCGGGCTTCTTTCTTTAGCACAGAGCTTTATAAATCAAGTAAAATACTACGCACTAGAACGACAGATCTATGCACAGAGCTTTCACAGTTTTAGGACTGATCTTTGCACAAAGCTTCCTCTTCCTTAGTTCCCAGCAATCACAGTTTTAGTCTGGATCTTTGCCCAAAGATTCCTCTTCCTTAGTTCCCAGTGATCACAGTTTCAGTCCCGACAATGGAACCATTTGTTGGCACAGGGGCAGATCCAAGGTTCAATGCTACAACAGTGCACCAACAAAACCCTAACTACCGTCCCTTTCAGAAACACATGCGAAGCAGATGAAGTCTCACCCGAGGTGGAGGTAGGGGTGGTTGCAGGACTTAGGTGTTTGTAAACTTATCTAGGACACATATATGTGATTGTAATACTTAACAGAGCACTTAGTTCATCAATATTCAACCATTATCTACTTCGCAGATAAAACAGAGCATCACATCATTCATCCAGATCTGATATATCTAAGCACTTATCGTAGAGAAGTAGGTTAGATCTAATAGATTCGGGCACTAATCACATTCATATAAGTCAGATATAACATCCATATACATAATTAACACAAAGTATAAACAGATCTATATATCTATATCAAAGCACTTAGCAATTAAAGACATAAAAACGTCAAGACATCGCACAAAGCAGAGCAACACAGCATATATGTGGTTCACCCCCACCCTAGGGATACATCCACCAACTCTTCTTCTTTATTATCTTCTTCAACAGGTTCCATGCACAGAGCCTCAAAACCTTACTCTGCATAGGATAAGAGATCTGTGCAGCTCGCTAGATCCTCCTTCCTCGAGTAGATCTAAGCACACAGCCTTCCATAGCCTCTTACAATGACTTTCACTTAGCTTTGCAAGTCTCACACAGTATGCACAGAGCATCTACAATCAACACTTGCACTTAGCACACAGCACTTAGCTCATTGGTCTAGCATCACATAGATGCTCCTCCTTACATTGCCTATACATCTATTTATACTTTACAAAATAGGCCTAAACGTGGATAAACCCATGGGCTGACATCCCATACCCGTTACATAATCCCAAATCTAAAAAGGACCCAAAAAGGGGTCGATATCCTACGATCTCTGCTTCTTCTTGTGCTCCACCTTCAACAGGCTGTCAAAGTCCCAAAATAGGTCAAACTTCACCAAGGATCTCCCAAAACTTGGTCAAGGGCCAACACTTGGTTAAGTATTTTGCATGAATCATTTTACCATTAGGAACTAAGTGAAGAAGGATATTAATGAAAGTATGTTGCAACCATTACAACATGTAAAGAACAGAAAATGATTAATAAGAGTATCAAACCATAACACAAATCTTGATAACGGAGTTCAGCAATATTGCCTACGTCTTCAGGCCTTTGTCTCAGTGGGTGAGGCTTTCTTATTTCTCTTCAAAGCTTCAAAAGTACATCATAAAAGTGTCAAATGGATTACAAATTGATCTAGCTATGTTCTGCTAGATCTCAATAACCCATCACAACTAACAGCATTGAAAATGGATGAACAAAGCTCCCATAAATGGTCGTCAAAGTTTCTCTCCTCAATGGCTTCCCTGCATAAAAATGGCTTTGGATTTTCAATTCTTCAGCATTTCCCTATTCTGAACCTCTTTCAGGCTGCCAAGAACCTCTGGTTTATATAGGCCTTAAGCTGGCAACAAACTCCCAACTTCCCCCTAAGATCTAGCCTCAAAAAGAGCTCCAGATCCTCCAATAATGGCCAAAATCTCTCAAAATTGGCTGAAAAATCAATTAAAATATTTATTATATAGTTACAAAACCCATTTTTGGGCCAAAATAGGGCACATCCCCCGGTCCTCGGGCTCCTGGTCACATGTGTGCCCTCCATGTGGTCAAGCACTATGTGTTGGCCCCTTAATCATCGGCCCATGGTGCTGTGGCTTGGCCATATGGCCTAGCTCTTATGCTCCACACGCCCTTATGGTTGTTTGGCCCCTATTCATAGCCCTCTGGTCGCATTCCTTGGTCGGCGGGCTAGCTTGGATGACCGAGTGCTAACTCCATAATCTACACCAAACGTATTAAGTATAACATATGGTCATATCGTAGAGGTCACATGTAACCGTGTCGGGGCTGGCTGGAGTGGTCATGCGTCAATACAATACTGCAGGGTTATATGGGTAGGTTCCATGCTACTTGTCGGGGGCTAGGGCTAGGCCCAGGCCTTTTAATATGCCATATTAAACTCTATTCACATTCAAATATTTCATTTAGACCATATTTTACAAGTCATATCATGGGCGGGCTAGTAGCCCAGCCCTGCAAAAGCGTTATCCCGGACCGGAGGTCACTGGTTCGACTCTTGTGGATTCCATACAATTTTTCCCAATCAACCAACCAATGAAGGGGTGCGACGTGGTATCCCATGACTGGGCCATGTGGCACCATTACATTTACCCACAACTATGCCACATGTCCAAATGTGATTCAACCACGTCTGCCACACCTACCTAGTTAGTGCACCTACCATGTCACTATACAGTTGTATGGACTATACAATCAGCTACCAGGTCAGCACTGTACGGACTACACAATCATCAAAATTTTTCCTGTTTGGCAAAACGAATAGAACGTGATATCTTTCGCATACAACCTCCTTTTGAGCTCATTCAAGTTGCGTTGGGTTCATAAAAACGAGACCTACACACACATTCGTTTTGAAACGATTCTAAGCACTTTTATTTTTAGGCCTTCCTAGACCTATTTTGGGTCCTGGATCCAGTTTGGATTAGACAGGTTGTATACATTTGGAATTTATACGTCAGGGTGGTTGGACGAGGCAAGGATAGGTGGTTGTAGCCACCTTTCGGTTGTATCCAGAGAGCATAGGGGGTTGTATCCTCCTTTTGGTTGTAGCCAAAGAATTGGCGAGTTGGAGCTTCCCTCAGGTTGTAGCCTAAGAAATTAGGGGTTTGGGGCCTCCTTCCAGTTGCAGCTAGAAAACAAAGGAATTTGGTGCTTCCAACGATTGTAATTCTTCAATACATATAAGAAAAATAATTCTGTGGTTTTCTCTCGCTTTGGGTTTCCACGTAAAAACACTGGTGTATTGTGTATGTGTATGATTGTTCATTTTTTCATTGTTTATTTACTCTGCAATTATTGGATGATAATGCTACATTGATATAACACTTGCATTATATGGTTAAAAATGATTATATTTCTCTATTATTGATTCACCCCCCCTCTCAGTAATCCAACAATTGGTTTTAGAGCAGGTTCCTTTAAAAATTAGTTTAAACACTGAAAGGTAGATCATGGAGAGAAACAACATGTATAAAAATGGAATACCACAGTTTGATGGAGAGAAGTATGCATTTTGGAGCAGAAGGATGAAAACATATATACAGGCACAGGGATTTGAAATTTGGCAATCAGTTGTAGATGGATACAAAAAACCAAAAGTTTCGTCGACAAATGAAAGAGCAATAAAACTCAAGAAATATAATTCCAAAGCCACAAATGCACTTCTGAATGGTATTTGTGAATCAATTTACACCAAATTTATACATTGTAAATCCTCTAAAGAGATTTTAGACAAGCTTCAAAATATTTATGAAGGAGATTCAAAAGTCAAAGCAGCAAAGCTTCAAACTTACAGAGGTCAGTTTGAACAACTAAAGATGAAGGAAGATGAGAATATTGCAGCTTACTTCTTACGAGTCGATGAAATAGTAAATGAAATCATATGATTGGGAGAAGAAATTAAAGAATTTGTAATTGTTCAAAAGGTACTAATATCTATCCCTATGAGATTTGATCATAAGATATCAGCACTAGAAGAAAGAGAGGATCTAGACTCAATAATCATGGATGAACTACATGGAATCTTCACAGCATATGAAATGAGAACTAAATAGGAAAATCCAGATATAAAAGAAGAAGCTTTCAAAGCATCCAAAAGATAAAAGAAAAAGGGAAAGAAAAAGGAAAAATAACATAGCAGTAGCAGTGACATCTTGGAAGATGATGAAGAAATGGCCAACTTTGTCAAAATATTGAACAAGAGAACCATTGGCAGATATAAAGGTAAGTTTCCTTTGATTTGTTTTAATTGTGATGGTATTGGTCATTTTGCTAACAAATGTCCTCATAATAAAAATAAGAGTAATGATGAATATTACTCAAATAGCAAACAAACATATAAAGGCAAAAGAACCACAAAGAAAGTTTTCAAGAAAATCTTATGCACCAAAAAAGACATCTCATCGTCAGATGAAGATGAAGTCAGTGACAGTGAGACAAAAAGAGTTATATTCATGGAAGTAGAAGACTCTGACAAAGAAGACACCAAAGAAGAATATGAAGAGGGATAAGTTGACTACCGATAAGAATTGTTGTGTCTCATAGAAGTTATAAGAAGAGAAAAGAATAAAAACAAGAAGCTACAAGAGAAACTAGACAAGAAAGAAGACACTCTGGAACTAGAACAAATTATCACAAATTTGAAGGTCCAAATAGAAGAAGATAAAAGAGTTGAATAAGCACTCAAATAACAGCTAGAAGAAAGATATAGGATCATTGGAAATTTGGAAGCAGAGATTTTCACATTAAGAAAGGATCTTCAAAAGAAAAATATACAGAATAGCTCAAAAGTTTTGGATGACATTATCAGTAGTCAAAAACCTCATCATGACAAGTCCGGACTTGGATACAATTAGACAGAAAATGGATCAAGCTCCAAAACAACAGAGAAAGAAACATATCCAAAAATCTATGCAAAAACAATCAAAGAGAATAGGAATATCTACAAGGAATATTATAAGGACACTCCTCCACCGAGAAGATTCAGATTTCAAAATAAACAACCAACAGATAGTCCTCAAGAAGAAGAAGGATTCAGAAGAGAAATTCCTTTCATAAAATCTTCAACTCCCAAGTATCAAACTATCTTTTTTGCTTAATATTATGCATGTAATAATTTTGGATATAAAGCTATGAATTGCAGAGCTAACAGTAGGAACAACAACTTTGAAAGTCATACACAAAAGGTTATCCAAGAAGGCCTATTGAAACATAGAGAAGAAGTTACAACAAGTTTGAATCATTGAGCACTAAAGTGGAATGTTATAAGTGTAACAACTTTGGACACATGGCCAAAGATTGCAGAATGATAGTTCATCCTAGAGAACCACAACAGAACAACAACAGTCACAGACAGGAACCTCAAAAGAGAACATGGATAAGAGAGCAAAATCAGTATAGCAATGAAGAATGCACACTCGCTCTACAAGCTAAGCAGAAGAAACGTGGTTGGTATGTTGAAAGTGGTTGTTCAAAACACATGGCAAGTGATAAAGACATGTTTCTTGCATTAAGAAAGGAAAGAGATGGATCAGTCTCCTTCGGAAATGATGATTCATCTAAAATCATTGGAAAAGGCATAGTCAGAATTGGAAACAAGAATAACAAGGCAGAAAATGTTCTACTAGTAGAAAATATGAAACATAATCTTCTAAGTGTGAGTCAAATGTGTGACAAAGGTCATAAAGTTACTTTCGATTCACAAAAGTGCAAGATAAGAAAATAAGGTTCGGGAAAAATGATTGCAACAACTGCAAGAACTTCAAGCAACATATATGTACTAAGTGAAATTGGAAATGAAAAGTGTTGTCTTGGAAAAGAAGATGAAATTTGGCTATGGCACAGAAGAATGGATCACATACACTTTGATAACCTTGTCAAAGTCATCAAAAAGGAAGCAGTTAGATAAATTCCTCGGATTACGAAACCAACCAACACTTTATGCAAGCATTGTCAACAAGGAAAGAAAACAAAGACCGGGTTTAAATTAAAAGAATATTCAACGACAAGACCACTGGAAATTGTGCATACTAATCTAGTTGGACCAACTACAACAAAAGGTTTAAAAGGAGAGAAATACTTTATGTTATTAGTTGATGATTATACAATAATGACTTTAGTTTTCTTTCTCAAGAATAAGTCAGAAGTTTTTGAAAACTTCAAGGTCTACAAGGAAATAGTTGAAAATGAAATGGATTCAAAAATCAAATGTTTGAGATATGATAATGGAGGAGAGTTCACTTCAAAGTAATTTATGGACTACTACAACATGCATGGAATAAAAAGGCAATTCTTTGTTGCTAGGACACCTCAACAGAATGGAGTTGTTGAAAGAAAGAACAGGACAGTACAGAAATGGATCAAACAATGTTAATGGATTCAAAATTGACAGATATATTTTGGACACATGCATTGCATACACCGGTTCACATTCAAAACAAAGTAATGCTAAGAAACAACACTGACAAAACTCCCTATGAGATATGGAAAGGAAGACCAGCAAATGTGAATCACTTCAAAGTATTTGGAAGCAAATGCTACATCAAAAGAGAAGATGGAAAAATGGGAAAGTTTGACTCTTGTGTGGACAAAGGAGTACTTGTTGGTTACTCAAGTACAAGGAAAGCATACAAGTGTTACAATTTGAGGTTGAAAAAAGTTGTGGAAAGCATCAATATAACAATTGATGAAAGAGGTGGATGAGAATTAAAGGAAGAAGAAAATGAATCAATGGAACAACTTTACGAAGAAGAAGTAGAAGATGAAGAAGAAGTAGAAGATGAAGAAGAATTAGAAGGAGGATATGAAGAGTATTAGACAGAAGTAGAAGGGCAAGTTCAGCGAGTGCCTCCAAAGACACCTAGAAAACTAGTACAGAAGAATCATCCTTCAAATCAAATTATTGGAAACAAAGATGCAGGAGTTGAGACTAGAAGAAGAATACATTCACCAGAACAAACTCACCTAACACTCTCATCTACGATTGAACCAAATAGTTTTGAAGAGGCCAGCAAGGACAAATTTTGGAATAAGGCCATGGATGAAGAATTGGATCAAATAGAGAATAATGACACTTGATGATTGGTTCCAAGACCAAAGAATAGGAATGTGATTGGCACAAAGTGGGTATTCAGAAATAAATTGAATGAATATGGACAAGTTACAAGGAACAAAGCTAGATTGGTATGTAAAGGATACGCACAGGTTGAAGGAATCGACTTTGAAGAGACATTTGCTCCAGTTGCTAGAATGGAATTAATCTGATTGCTCCTAGCTTATGCATGCTCCAAGAATATTAAAGTGTATCAGATGGATGTGAAATCATCTTTTCTGAATGGGGAACTTGAAGAAGAAGTCTACATTGAACAACCAGAAGGATTTCAGTTGTCAGAGAATGCAGATTATGTGTGTAAATTGAAGAAGGCCTTGTATGGTCTAAAACGGGCTCTTAGAGCATGGTACTCTAGACTAGATAAATATCTACAGTAGGCAGAGTTCAGAAAAGGAAGTGCAGACAACAACCTCTACATCAATATAACTCAAGATAGTATTTTATTAGTTGAAGTTTATGTTGATGATATTATTTTTGGAAGTATTGATGACAGGTTAAACCAGAAATTTGCAAAGGATATGCAGAATGAATTTGAAATGTCATTACTTGGAGAACTATCCTTCTTTCTAGGTCTTCAGATACGTCAAAGAAATCAAGGAATTTTTAGTTCTCAAACTAAGTATATCAGAGAAATGATAAATAGGTTTGGAATGGAAGATTGCAAACCAGTTACCACTCCTATGTAAACCAGTTGCAAGTTGAGAAAAGATGATGATTCAAAGTCTACAGACCAAAGGAAATACAGGTCAATGATTGGTAGCTTACTATATGTGACAGCATCCAAACCAGATGTAATGTATGAATTTGGATAGGTGGCACGATTTCAAGCAGCACCAAAGGAATCACATGTATTAGCAGTGAAGAGGATTTTTAGATATCTCAAAGGAAAAAAAGATTTTGGATTATGGTATCCAAAAATAAAGGATATAACACTTATTGCCTACACATATGCAGATTGGGCAGGTTGCATTGATGACCAATGAAGCATCATTGGATCAGCGTTCTACTTGGGTGAGTGTTTAGTATCATGGTTAAGCAAGAAACAATCATCAGTATCCTTATCTACAGTCGAGACAGAGTATATTGCAGCAACATCATGTTGTACACAGGTTCTATGAATGAAACAAACTCTGACAATTATATAGGTTTAGTATGATGAGCCCATTCCAATCTATTGTGATAATACAAGCACCATCAGTATCTCAAAGAACCTGGTGATGCACTCCAAGAAGAAGCACATTCCAATAAAGTATCACTTTCTACGAGTATAGGTTGCAGAGAAGAACATCGGAGTTGAATATGTGGGCACAAAAGAACAAGTGGCAGACATATTTACAAAATCGCTTCCATGGGAAGCCTTTGAGTACTTTCACCAGAGACTCGGAGTAATTTCTACTCCATAATGAATGCTTTTGAATGCTTATCTTATATGTCCTAGATTTACATGAGAAAGCACCATAAAGAGGATAGTCCAGGTCAGGATATCAGTTTCAGAAAGAGTTCAATTAGGGGGAGTATCCCCAAGGAAATTTCAGTTAGGGGGAGAAGCCCAAGATGGAAAGATACATTTTCCATTGATGACAAAAGGGGAGAGATTTATCAGATGTGGAGCATAGAGGCATGGTTCCAAGGGGGGAGATGGTCACAAGGGGAGTATGAGTGATATGAATTTATTATTGCATGACATGACTTCAGTATTTCACCAGAGTGTTTCCATCAATTCCAAAGGGGGAGATTGTTGATTAATTGGGTTGGTTGTCATTGATGTC
>JASDQU010738920.1:34086-49984 GCA_032191745.1 Picea mariana
CATCATATAGAACCTTCACCATCTCCGAGATGGCGAAGAAAGTATTTTGAATTTATTTCTCCTCATGATAAAGTCCCTCTTTCGATGACATCTTCTCACTTTGAGAAGTTCTCTTTCTCGATCCAATCTCAATATTCTTTTATACAAGCTCACCTTCAAAATGATTCAGATTTTCCCTGGTAATCATGCAATCTCAAAAACCAACCGTCAACTAGCTCGGATACCACTTGATATGAAAAGATATTTTAATGACTTGGTGTTGGCACAAGAGGAGACCCATGGTTCAATGCTACAAAATCACACCAACAAAATCCTAACTACTGGTCCTTTCAGCAACACTTGCGAAGCAGATGAATTCTCACCCGAGGTAGAGGCAGGGGTGGTTGCAGGACTCGGGTGTTTGCAACCTTATCTGGGACACGGATCTATGATTGTAATACTTAACAGAGCACTTGGTTCATCAATATTCAACCATTATCTACTTCGCATATAAAACAAAGCATCACATCATTCATCCAGATTTGATGTATATAAGAACTTATCGTAGAGAAGTAGGTTAGATCTAACAGATTCAGGCACTAAGCACATTCATATAAGTCAAATCTAACATCCATATACATCATTAGCACAAAGAATAAATAGATCTATCTATCTATATCAAAGCACTTAGTAATTAAATACATAAACACATCAAGACATCACACAAATCAGAGAAACACAGCATATATGTGGTTCACCCCCACCTTGGGGCTACGTCCACCAACTCTTCTTCTTTATTAGCTTCTTCAACAGGTTACATGCACAGAGCCTCAAACCCTTACTCTGCATAGGACGAGATATTTGCGCAGCTCACTAGATCCTCCTTCCCCAAGTAGATATAAGCACACATCCTTCCACAGCCTCTTACAATGACTTGCACTTAGCTCTACAAGTCTCACACAGTATGCACATAAATGCTCATCAGCCTAACATCACATAAATGCTCCTCCTTACATTGCCTAGACATCTATTTATACTTTACAAAATAGGCCTAAACATGGGTAAACCCATGAACCGACATCCCATACCCGTTACATAATCCCAAATCCCAAAAAGGGGCCAATATCTCGTGATCTCTGCTTTGTCTTCGACATGATGTCGAAGTCCCAAAATAGGTCAAACTTGACCAAGGATCGACAAAAACCTGGTCAAGGGCCAACAAGCCCCCGCCACTCACATGTGACTCATCCCGAGTCACTTTGATCTAGATAATTCTGCTTCAAAGGCCTTGAGATTAGCTCAAGCTTCTTTGACTTATTGTTGTGCCTTGGCCTCTTGTTCAGTGAACTCTTGGATGACTGCGTCGTTGACAGGTCCCTCCAGGCGTTGTTCAGCTATAGTGACAACCTGCTCCAGTTCTTCTCCTTGACCTTCTATCTCTGTGAACAATTGGTAAGCCTTATATTGTACAGGTTGGAGCCTCTGAGTTACTTCCATAACTCTGCTCTGGATAGTGTGGATATGTTGTTGGGTAGTGCGTTGCTCTTGGGATCGCTTCATTCTTTCCACAAATGACAATAGCTTCAGCTACGCTTGTATCGTTTCGGCTTGATACTTCGCCTCTTGGAGTTGCGACTCCAATGCCTTCAGTTCTGGATTCTCAGTGTGTTGCTCATAGGTCTGGGCACTGTGATCAGTGAGTTTCTTACATTACATAGCAAGGGATTTTATTCTCTCAACTGGGCTTCAAGCAGTTGCTTCTATTTGATCCCTTACATCCTATGGGGTCTCGAGTACTGCGTGGAGCTCTAAGTCTGTGATGCATTGTTGTAGGTGTTGGATAACTTCTGTGAGCTTCTCTACTGTTGCATGACTCGATCCTCTGCCTTTAATTCTACAACTGTCACAGAACAAAGTGCTCTGATGACCGCTTCTTTCACTTCGATTTTCTTCGTGAGCAACTGTTATTTTCCTTGTTGTAGTTGTGATTTTTATTCATCAAACTTTGCTTGGAGAGAAATATTTTCCTGTTCTACAGCTCGACGTTGTTCTAAAAGTACTCCTTGCACTTGCATCAAAGCCTGGGTTTCTTGTTCTGTTTCCTCTTGTGCTCGTCGAAGGTGAGCTTCGACTAGCTCAGCTAGTCGGTGGAGTTGGGCTAGCTCATCTCCCAACTTTAGTTCTCCCTATGGCAGGGGCACAGTGGAGACTACACAACTGGAATAAAGGGAATGTTGTACCCCTCATAGTTAGACTTCAATCCTATCATACATTTCTTCCTGCTTCGCTCCTTGTTTCTATGCTATCTTCAGTGAAGCATCATTCAGGGTTGCTATGATGAAGTCAAAGTCGTCAGAGGTGAGGGCAATCTGCATCTTGGTCATAGAGGCTTTCGATTTCTTCCGAGAAGAAGGTTTCAGGGGGGAAACCTTCCTCTTCTTCAAAGGGTCAACCTCATCTCTAGGTGGTGTTACTTCACCTAGTCTCTGTTCATCTTCCACTTCATCACCACCCCCTAGGTCAGGTGACATGGAAGCAGTCTTCATTGAGGTGTTGCTTAAGTTTTGGACCTCCTCAGTATTCTTCTGTCTATTGGTTCTGGGTGTATTATGTTCTTTATGAGTGTCCTTTGGGTTTTCAGTATCATATATCTCTACGGGGTTGGCAGGGATAAGGAGGTCAGCGGACCATTCCTTGGTGATCTCCTCAATATCTTCTTTTGTAAGTTTGTAATATGACTGGAGCTGCTCTTGATGTTCATCTACTCGCATTGTAATGTAGATAAAGTGTCAATCTACATTGAACTTCATTAGTGGTCGAAACCTTTGTAGGGTGTTTGAAGTCATGCAAGGCTCGGCTTTGATGGCTCGCTTTAGCTGGAGGTAGTATGTATGAAACACAATATTTGACTGCCATTGTTTGTTCATATCAGTTGAATACCATAGGGTAGCAAACTTCACGGCAAGCGGTTTGAACAGCTCTATGTCAGGGAAGGTCTCTCCTTCCGGCATCTCCCAGACAACAAATGCAATGAGGACTAGGAGCCAGCTGAAATGAAATCCATAACCCTGATCCTATGCTTCTTGACAATCTAGTTCCAATTGGTTAACTAGGTAATTCACCCAGTTCATATGTAGGCCTTCTGCGCACTTCCCTGCGAGGTCAACAACAAAGTCGATGACCTACGTAGGTCGGTTCTTCTTTACTAACTTTCCATCTATCAGTTGACATGTGAGGCACACTGTGCCACTCTGGATGGAAGCTAACTTGTAGCCTCTTGTTCCCTTCTCAACGTCTCCATATGTATCCTTGATCTTCTGTGCAAGTGCGTGATCTGTGGATTTTCTTGGATAAAAGTCTTGCGTGTCGGGTCCTTGCATACTCACTCCTATGATCCTATGGATCAATGTTGGATCAACTATAATGCGGTGTTTTATCCATAAGTAGTCGCCATGGTAACATGATAGTAGCAGCTTGACACAGGCGTTGACTTCTTGGTGTCTTCCAAAGTGTGGGATCTTCATGACATTCAGCAGGGTGGACTGCGCAAGATTCATCATTCATGACTGAGGGATGATTTTCGATTTCTTCCCTTTATTTTTGGTTAGGTACTTGTATGGGGCGATCATACCATAGATATTTCGATCTCCGAGGTTGAAGTTGCTAAAATTCAACGATGTGATCTTGTCCTGCTCTGTTCAAACTACGTGTATCCCCTTCGGGAGGTACGCAATGACCATAGTGTACTCAAAGTATCTTGGCACACTATCACGATTCACCGCACCAGCCAGAGGCGGGATGTATTTGTCCAATATGGATGGAATCAACTTCACATTTGCTAGGTCATCTTTACGCTTGGTTCTCTTCTCTACTGATGGTCGGGATGGCCCTGATCCACGAGCAGTCGATGGAGAGGCTTGCATTCCTCTCATTGAAGATTATTGTACACCTGTAGACATCAACATGACTCATTCAATCATGAGGTCGATCATAAATTCTTCGACAACACTCTCTGTTGCATTGAACTCGTCCGACATACATGCTTGAGGTTGAAAATATTTGGGTTCGAGGAGTAAATTAGACACTGCAATAGGATAGAAGGCAATAGTGAAATGATCATTGTATAAAATCAACAAGTCTGCAAGCTCAAATTCATGATTACAAAATGTGTTCTCGGTGCATGGCGCGATGGGATAAATAGATAACTTAGCAACGTATTGCTTGCAATGGTCGAGAAGCCTTCATTAACTCTATTATGTTCGTTATGGCGCGGTCCAACGATCTGGTGGTGAACCATAAATGTCTTTCTACCAGTTTGGAGGGTTGGCCGAATGGTTATATTGGTCACAACGGCTATATTGCTTTGCCATGGAGAAGTGCCATGTGACGTTGCTCGGTTATCCTAGCAAAGCTCCAATTTTGCAGATTTTCCTTCTGCGAAGTTCCCTCTGGAACCTTCTGTAACTTGTCGATCTTAGCTCTCTTCTTACTTAGTTTTCTAGCTTTCTTTCCAATGAGCTTCGTCTCAGTATGCCTTTTTCCATTCTGATTCTTATCTTCTTTTGGCACAGTTACTTTGTGTTGTTGAGATTCTTTCCTAAGAGTCGATTGTGATACTTCTTCTTTATCTGGAATAGGTACTTCAATATTATGTGGGTCTTCTAGTGTTCTTGTAACTTTGACATCTGGGTCTTTGGAGTTAAATAGCTTCGATCTGTTCTTTTGTTCTTCAATTAAGTGTGTGATACTTCTAGTCATGAAATATTTTAACTCTTGCTTCTTCTGCGCTAAAACTTCTTTGTCTTCTTGTCGTCTGGCCTGATTTATTTCAATCCAAGGTTTTCCCAATAACATGGTAAATGGGGCGTTGTTCTCAATCAATTTAATAATCTCAAAATCTTCCTCTGTCGAAGTTCCATTGGCATTCATAGATATTCGGGTGAGCTTTCCACATAGGTTTATCAGCTTTCCTCTAAATATACCTAGTCCTCCCAATGAAGGAGTCATAGCAGGCTTCCCTAAAAGTTCCCAAGTTATTTTTGTCATGGAATTCACCTGTGTTTCCTCATCTAGAACACAGTCAATGTCGAAGTCTCCTATTCTTGCTTCAAGGCATTCTTTTTCTTTGAAGATCTCTGATAAATTGACATGTTGGTGGTCATTCAGGGTTTCTTTTATTTGTAGCAATACTTTCTCTGATTCTTTATGGGGTTCTGCCATTTTTGGATCTTCCTTAGGGTTTTCTTGTCTCATGTTTATTCCTTCAAGCTTAGCAATCATTCTAGGGAAATCCAATACTTAATGGTCCATAGCTTTGCAAAAAAGACAACTAGGTCTTATCCCAAGGCATTCCTTAGCAAGATGTCCTGGTTTTCTGCAACTGTAGCAGAGGGTTAATCCTCTCTTTCATTTAAATGATTCCCATCTCTTTTTATGCTATGTTCTAGGGTCATAGTAGCTAACCTGCAAACATTTCTTTCTAGGATCCTGCATCCACTTGTTATTCCAAACATTCTTTCTATGCACAGGTATAACATATCTTTCACTATTCTTATCAGATCTACAAATATCAAACCTTCTTTCATCTATTAGATCCCTAGTTTTCAAGCTAGGACGGAATCTATCAAACATACCTAGATCCATACTTTAGAAACAAAAATTTCCACTTATCTTACTTCTACAGAGCACAAAGCTTTCAGATCTAGAACTTTTCACTATTATTACCTTTATCAGATCATAGAGCTTGCAGATCTTACCTCTTTACTTCATATCTGACCTCTTTTCTTCAGATCGGGCTTCTTTCTTTAGCACGGAGCTTTATAAATCAAGTAAAATATTGTGCACTAGAACGATAGATCTATGCACAGAGATTTCACATTTTTAGGATGGATCTTTGCACAAAGCTTCCTCTTCCTTAGTTCCCAGCAATCACAGTTTTAGTCTGGATATTTGCACAAAGATTCCTCTTCCTTAGTTCCCAGCAAGCACAGTTTCAGTCCCGACAACGGAACCATTTTTTGGCACAGGGGCAGACCCAAGGTTCAACGCTACAACAGTGCACCAACAAAACCTTAACTACCGGCCCTTTTAGAAACACATGCGAAGTAGATGAAGTCTCACCCTAGGTGGAGGTAGGGGTGGTTGCAGGACTTAAGTGTCTGCAACCTTAGCTAGGACACATATCTGTGATTGTAATACTTAACAGAGCACTTAGTTCATCAATATTCAACCATTATCTACTTCGCAGATAAAATAGAGCATCACATCATTCATCCAGATCTGATGTATCTAAGCACTTATCGTAGAGAAGTAGGTTAGATATAACAAATTTGGGCACTAAGCACATTCATATAAGTCAGATCTAACATCCATATACATAATTAGCACAAAGCATAAACAGATCTATATATCTATATCAAAGCACTTAGCAAGTAAATACATAAAAACATCAAGACATTGCACAAAGCAAAGAAACACAGCATATATGTGGTTCACCCCCACCCTGGGGATACGTCCACCAACTCTTCTTCTTTATTATCTTCTTCAACAGGTTACATGCACAGAGCCTCAAAACCTTACTCTGCATAGGACAGGAGATCTGTGCAGCTCGCTAGATCCTCCTTCCTCGAGTAGATCTAAGCACACAGCCTTCCACAGCCTCTTACAATGACTTTCACTTAGCTCTGCAAGTCTCACACAGTATGCACAGAGCATCTACAATCAACACTTGCACTTAGCACACAGCACTTAGCTCATCGGTCTAGCATCACATAGATGCTCCTCCTTACATTGCCTAGACATCTATTTATACTTTACAAAATAGCCCTAAACATGGGTAAACCCATGGGTTGACATCCCATACCCATTACATAATCCCAAATCCCAAAAAGGGGTCAAGATCCTACGATCTCTACTTCTTCTTGTGCTTCGCCTTCAACAGGCTGCCGAAGTCCCAAAATAGGTCAAACTTCACCAAGGATCTCCCAAAACTTGGTCAAGGGCCAACACTTGGTTAAGTATTTTGCATGAGTCATTTTACCATTAGGAATTAAGTGAAGAAGGATATTAATGAAAGTATGTTGCAACCATTACAACATGTAAAGAACAAAAAATGATTAATAAGAGCATCAAACCATAACACAAATCTTGATAATAGAGTTCAGCAATATTGCCTACGTCTCCAGGCCTTTGTCTCAGTGGGTGAGGCTTTCTTATTTCTCTTCAAAGCTTCAAAAGTACATCATAAAAGTGTCAAATGGATTACAAACTGATCTAGTTGTGTTCTGCTAGATCTCAAGAGCCCATCACAACTGACAGCATTGAAAATGGATGAACAAAGCTCCCAGAAATGGTCGTCAAAGTTTCTCTCCTCAATGGCTTCCCTGCATAAAAATGGCTTTGGCTTTTCAATTCTTCAGCATTTCCCTGTTTTGAACCTCTTTCAGTCTGCTAAGAACCTCTGGTTTATATAGGCCTTAAGTTGGCAACAAACTCCCAACTTCCCCCCAAGATCTAGCCTCAAAAAGAGCTACAGATCCTCCAACAATGGCCAAAATCTCTCAAAATTGGCTGAAAAATCAATTAAAATATTTATTATATAGTTACAAAACCCACTTTTGGGCCAAAATAGGGCACATCCCCCGGTCCTCGGGCTCCTGGTAACATGCGTGCCCTCCATGTGGTCAAGCGCTATGTGTTGGCCCCTTAATCGTCGGTCCATGGTCCTGTGGCTTGGCCATATGGCCTAGCTCTTATGCTCCACACACCCTTATGGTTGTTTCGCCGCTATTCATAGCCCTCTGGTCGCGTTCCTTGGTTGGTAGGCTAGCTTGGACGACCGGGTGCTAACTCCATAATTTGCGCCAAACGTATTAAGTATAAAATATGGTCATATCATAGAGGTCACATGTAATCGTGTTGGGGCTGGCTGGAGTGGTTGCGCGTCAATACAATACTGCAGGGTTATATGGGTAGGTTCCATGCTACTTGCCGAGGGCTGGGGCTAGGCCCCGGCCCTTTAATATGTCATATTAAACTCTATTCACATTCAAATATTTCATTTAGACCATAGTTTACAAGTCATATCGTGGGCGGGCTAGTAGTCCAGCCCTGCAAAAGCGTTAGCCCGGACCGGAGGTCACTGGTTCAACTCTCATGGATTCCATACAATTTTTCCCAATCAACCAACCAATGAAGGGGTGCGACATGGTATCCCATGACTAGGCCATGTGGCACCATTACATTTACCCACAACTATGCCACATGTCCAAATGTGATTCGACCATGTCTGCCACACCTACCTAGTCAGTGCACCTACCATGTCACTATACGGTCGTACGGACTGTACGATCAGCTACCACATCAACACTGTACAGACTACACAATCATCAAAATTTTGCATGTTTGGCAAAACGAACAGAATGTGATATCTTTCGCATATGACCTCTGTTTGAGCTCGTTCAAGTTGTGTTGGGTTCGTAAAAACGAGACCTACACACACGTTCATTTTGAAACGATTCTAAGAACTTTTATTTTTAGGCCTTCCTAGACCTATTTTGGGTCCTGGATCCAGTTTGGATCAGACAGGTTGTCTACATTTGGCATTTATACATCAGGGTGGTTGGATGGGGCAAGGATAGGTGGTTGTAGCCACCTTTCGGTTGTATCCAGAGAGCATAGGGGGTTGTAGCCTCCTTCTGGTTGTAGCTAGAGAATTGGCAAGTTGGAGCTTCCCTCAGGTTGTAGCTTGAGAAATTAGGGGGTTGGGGCCTCCTTCCAGTTGCAGCTAGAAAACAAAGAAAGTTGGTGCTTCCAATGATTGTAATTCTTCAATACATATAAGAAAAATAATTATGTGGTTTTCTCTCACTTTGGGTTTCCACGTAAAAACATTGGTGTATTGTGTATGTGTATGATTGTTCATTTTTTCATTGTTTATTTATACTGCAATTATTGGATGATAATGCTACATTGATATAACACTTGCATTATATGGTTAAAAAGGATTATATTTCTCTATTATTGATTCACCCCCCCTCTCAGTAATCCGACAATTGGTTTCAGAGCAAGTTCCTTTAGAAATTAGTTTAAACACTGAAAGGCAGATCATGGAGAGAAACAACATGTATAAAAATGGAATACCACAGTTTGACGGAGAGAAGTATGCATTTTGGAGTAGAAGGATGAAAACATATATACAGGCACAGGGATTTGAAATTTGGCAATCAATTGTAGATGGATACAAAGAACCAGAAGTTTCGTCGACAAATGAAAGAGCAATAAAACTCAGGAAATATAATTCCAAAGCCACAAATGCACTTCTGAATGGTATTTGTGAATCAATTTACACCAAATTTATACATTGTAAATCCTCTAAAGAGATTTTAGACAAGCTTCAAAATATTTATGAAGGAGATTCAAAAGTCAAAGCAGCAAAGCTTCAAACTTACAGAGGCCAGTTTGAACAACTAAAGATGAAGGAAGATGAGAATATTGCAGCTTACTTCTTACGAGTCAATGAAATAGTAAATGAAATCATATGATTGGGAGAAGAAATTAAAGAATTTGTAATTGTTCAAAAGGTACTAATATCTATCCCTATGAGATTTGATCACAAGATATCAGCACTAGAAGAAAGAGAGGATCTAGACTCAATAAGCATGGATGAACTACATGGAATCTTCACAGCATATGAAATGAGAACTAAATAGGAAAATCCAAATATAAAAGAAGAAGCTTTCAAATCATCCAAAAGGTCAAAGCAAAAGGGAAAGAAAAAGGAAAAATAACATAGCAGCAGTAGTGAAATCTCAGAAGATGATGAAGAAATGGCCAACTTTGTCAAAAGATTGAACAAGAGAACCAATGGCAGATATAAAGGTAAGTTTCCTTTGATTTGTTTTAATTGTGATGGTATTGGTCATTTTGCTAACAAATGTCCTCATAATAAAAATAAGAGGAATGATGAATATTACTCAAATAGCAAACAAACATATAAAGGCAAAAGAACCACAAAGAAAGTTTTCAAGAAAATCTTATGCACCAAAGAAGACATCTCATCGTCAAATGAAGATGAAGTCAATGACAGTGAGACAAAAAGAGTTATATTCATGGAAGTAGAAGACTCTGACAAAGAAGACACCAAAGAAGAATATGAAGAGGGATAAGTTGATTATCGAGAAGAATTGTTGTGTCTCATAGAAGTTATAAGAAGAGAAAAGAATAAAAACAAGAAGCTACAAGAGAAACTAGACAAGAAAGAAGACACTCTGGAACTAGAACAAATTATCACAAATTTGAAGGTCCAAATAGAAGAAGATAAAAGAGTTGAATAAGCACTCAAATAACAGCTAGAAGAAAGAGATAGGGTCATTGGAAATTTGGAAGCAGAGATTGTCACATTAACAAAGGATATTCAAAAGAAAAATATACAGAATAGCTCAAAAGTTTTGGATGACATTATCAGCAGTCAAAAACCTCATCATGACAAGTCCGGACTTGGATACAATCAGACAGAAAATGAATCAAGCTTCAAAACAACAGAGAAAGAAACATATCCAAAAATCTATGTAGAAACAATCAAAGGGGATAGGAATATCTACAAGGAATATTGTAAGGACACTCCTCCACTGAGAAGATTCAAATTTCAAAATCAACAACCAATAGATAGTCCTTAGGAAGAAGAAGGATTCAGAAGAGAAATTCCTTTCAGAAAATCTTCAACTCCTAGGTATCAAACTATCTTTTTTGGTTAATATTATGCATGTAATAATTTTGGAGATAAAGCTATGAATTGCAGAGCTAACAGTAGGAACATAAACAACTTTGAAAGTCATACACAAAAGGGTTATCCAAGAAGGCCTATTGAAACATAGAGAAGAAGTTACAACAAGTTTGAATCATTGAGCACTAAAGTGGAATGTTATAAGTGTAACAACTTTGGACACATGGCCAAAGATTGCAGAATGATAGTTCATCCTAGAGAACCACAACAGAACAAAAACAATCACAGACAGGAACCTCAAAAGAGAACATGGATAAGAGAGCAGAATCAGTATAGAAATGAAGAATGCACACTGGCTCTACAAGCTAAGCAGAAGAAACGTGGTTGGTATGTTGAAAGTGGTTGTTCAAAACACATGGAAGGTGATAAAGACATGTTTCTTGCATTAAGAAAGGAAAGAGATGGATCAGTCTCCTTCGAAAATGATGATACATCTAAAATCATTGGAAAAGGCACAGTCAGAATTGGAAACAAGAATAACAAGGCAGAAAATGTTCTACTAGTAGAAAATATGAAACATAATCTTCTAAGTGTGAGTCAAATGTGTGACAAAGGTCATAAAGTTACTTTCGATTCACAAAAGTGCGAGATAATAAAATAAGGTTTGGGAAAATTGATTGCAACAACTGCAAGAACTTCAAGCAACATATATGTACTAAGTGAAATTGGAAATTAAAAGTGTTGTCTCGGAAAAGAAGATGAAATTTTGCTATGGCACAGAAGAATGGATCACATACACTTTGATAACCTTGTCAAAGTCATCAAAAAGGAAGCAGTTAGATAAATTCCTCGGATTACGAAACCAACCAACACTTTATGCAAACCTTGTCAACAAGGAAAGAAAACAAAGACCAGGTTTAAATTAAAAGAATATTCAACGACAAGACCACTGGAAATTGTGCATACTAATTTAGTTGGACCAACTACAACAAAAGGTTTAAAAGGAGAGAAATACTTTATGTTATTAGTTGATGATTATACAATAATGACTTTAGTTTTCTTTCTCAAGAATAAGTCAGAAGTTTTTGAAAACTTCAAGGTCTACAAGGAAATATTTGAAAATGAAATGGATTCAAAAATCAAATGTTTGAGATATGATAATGGAGGAGAGTTCACTTCAAAGGAATTTATGGACTATTGCAACATGCATGGAATAAAAAGGCAATTCTTTGTTGCTAGGACACCTCAACAGAATGGAGTTGTTGAAGGAAAGAACAGGACAGTACAGGAAATGGATCGAACAATGTTAATGGATTCAAAATTGACAAATATATTTTGGACACATGCATTGCATACACCGGTTCACATTCAAAACAGAGTAATACTAAGAAACAACACTATCAAAACTCCCTACGAGATATGGAAAGGAAGACCAACAAATGTGAAGCACTTCAGAGTATTTGGAAGCAAATGCTACATCAAAAGAGAAGATGGCAAAATGGAAAAGTTTGACTCTCGTGTGGACAAAGGAGTACTTGTTGGTTACTAAAGTACAAGGAAAGCATACAAGTGTTACAATTTGAGGTTGAAAAAAGTTGTGGAAAGCATCAATGTAACAATTGATGAAAGAGGTGGATGAGAATTAAAGGAAGAAGAAAATGAATCAATGGAACAACTTTACGAAGAAGAAGTAGAAGGAGAAGATGAAGAGTATTAGACAGAAGTAGAAGGGCAAGTTCAGCAAGTGCCTCCAAAGACACCTAGAAAACTAGTACAGAAGAATCATCCTTCAGATCGAATTATCGGAAACAAAGATGCAGGAGTTGAGACTAGAAGAAGAATACATTCACCAGAACAAACTCACCTAGCACTCTCATCTACGATTGAACCAAACAGTTTTGAAGAGGCCAACAAGGATGAATTTTGGAATAAGGCCATGGATGAAGAATTGGATCAAATAGAGAATAATGACACTTGATAATTGGTTCCAAGACCAAAGAATAGGAATGTGATTGGCACAAAGTGGGTATTCAGAAATAAATTGAATGAATATGGACAAGTTACAAGGAACAAAGCTAGATTGGTATGTAAAGGATACACACAGGTTGAAGGAATCGACTTTGAAGAAACATTTTCTCCAGTTGCTAGAATGGAAGTAATCTGATTGCTCCTAGCTTATGCATGCTCCAAGAATATTAAAGTGTATCAGATGAATGTGAAATCAGCTTTTCTGAATGGGGAACTTGAAGAAGAAGTCTACATTGAACAACCAGAAGGATTTCAGTTGTCAGAGAATGCAGATTATGTGTGTAAATTGAAGAAGGCCTTGTATGGTCTAAAACAAGCTCTTAGAGCATGGTACTCTATACTAGATAAATATCTATAGTAGGCAGAGTTCAGAAAAGGAAGTGTAGACAGCAACCTCTACATCAAGATAACTCAAGATAGTATTTTATTAATTGAAGTTTATGTTGATGATATTATTTTGGAAGTATTGATGACAGGTTAAACCAGAAATTTGCAAAGGATATGCAGAATGAATTTGAAATGTCAATACTTGGAGAACTATCCTTCTTTCTAGGTCTTCAGATACGTCAAAGAAACCAAGGAATTTTTAGTTCTCAAATGAAGTATATCAGAGAAATGCTAAATAGGTTTGGAATGGAAGATTGTAAACCAGTTACCACTCCTATGTAAACCAGTTGCAAGTTGAGAAAAGATGATGATTCAAAGTCTACAAACCAGAGAAAATACAGGTCAATGATTGGTAGATTACTATATGTGATAGCATCCAGACCAGATGTAATGTAGGCATTTGGACAGGTGGCACAATTTCAAGCAGCGCCAAAGGAATCGCATGTATTAGCAGTGAAGAGGATTTTCAGATATCTCAAAGGAACAAAATATTTTGGATTATGGTATCCAAAAATAAAGGATATAACACTTATTGCCTACACATATGTAGATTGGGCAGGTTGCATTGATGACCAATGAAGCACCAGTGGAGCAGCGTTCTACTCGGGTGAGTGTTTAGTATCATGGTTAAGCAAGAAACAATCATCAGTATCCTTATCTACAGTCGAGACAGAGTATATTGCAGCAACATCATGTTGTACACAGGTTCTATGAATGAAACAAACTCTGACAGATATATAGGTTTAGTATGATGAGCCCATTCCAATCTATTGTGATAATACAAGCACCATCAGTATCTCAAAGAACACAGTGATGCACTCCAAGAAGAAGCACATTCCAATAAAGCATTACTTTCTACAAGTATAGGTTGCAGAGAAGAACATCGGAGTTGAATATGTGGGCACAAAAGAACAAGTGGCAGACATATTTACAAAATTGCTTCCATGGGAAGCCTTTGAGTACCTTCACCAGAGACTCGGAGTAATTTCTACTCCATAATGAATGTTTTTGAATGCTTATCTTATATGTCTTAGATTTACATGAGAAAGCACCATAAAGAGGGCAGTTCAGGTCGGGATATTAGTTTCAGAAAGAGTTCAATCAGGGGGAGTATCCCCAAGGAAATTTCAGTTAGGGGGAGCAGCCCCGGATGGAAAGATACATTTTCCATTGATGACAAAAGGGGAGATATTTATCAGATGCAAAGCACAGAGGCATGGTTCTAGGGGGGGAGATGGTCACAAGGGGAGCATGAGTGATATGAATTTAGTATTGCATGACATGACTTCATTATTTCATCAGAGTGTTTCCATCAATGCCAAAGGGGGAGATTGTTGATTAATTGGGTTGGTTGTCATTGATGTCAACCCTTGATTAAAGTCTGGTAGCGAATTCTGATAGCACAAAGGTTTGGGTAATGGACCCAATTTTTTTTGATGGATAATGCTATGAGTTTTGATATATTTGTAGGTAAGACTATTCTATATGGATAGTACATGTCATGCCATTTTTGGTGGTATGTGGAACGTCACATAACCCCTCACAGTTAGAGAGTTATGGCCATGTGAAGTTGGAGAACCCTCATGAGTCATCTAGAAGCCCCAAAAAGCCAAAGTGTTTGCAAAAGAAATTATTTAAATAATAAAGTTAATGGAGAACTCCCTAAAATAAGGAAAGTGGGATGTTACATGAAAGTATAAATAAGAGGTAAGACTCTCTCATTTAATCACACTTGAACCTATTGAATATCATTGAATATCTATTTTGTGAAAGGTTATTTGGGCAAGTATTATTGATAGAGAAAAGTGTGGCAAGAAAAGTGCGGCAGCAAAAGTGTGGCAGAAAAAGTGCGATGAAAAAATCGCGGCAGAAAAATCACGGCAGAAAAATCGCGGCAGAAAAAGTGCGGTAGAAAAATCATGACAGAAAAATTGTGGTAGAAAAAGTGCGACAAAAAAATCGCTGCAGAAAAAGTGCGATAGAAAAATCGTGGCAGAAAAAGTGCGACAGCAACATGGTTGGGGTCTATTTATGAGATATATGGCACATCTTGTTTGAGGTATGTTTTGTGAGCTAGGGTTTAGCTCTTGAGATGGTATTGGATGTTCGGTATTGCTACATATATCAGATTTCTTGAGGGATACAGTTGGTATTTTGTTGTTGGTATTTGGCATATGGGTATTGGTCTTTTGGTTATGATGTGTTGTTGAAGTTGTTGGTTTATATTGAGGCTACATAACAGTGAGGTTGTGGAACATGGTTTGATGTAAGGGTTTATGGATTAATTTTTTATGGTTATATTGGTGTATGTCTTTGGTATATGGTTGAGGTACATGTTGGGTACATGGTTGAGATAAGTAGTTGATGAGTTGGCACATACATGAGGTGTATAGTTGATGATGTTGGTACATCTTGATGAGTCATAGTTGACGTGCAGTTGATGCATGGTACATGTTGGTTCAAGTTATTGGTACAGGTTTTTTGGTGCAAGTTGATTGGTACAGGTTGTTATAGGTTAATGGTATAGGTTGACAGTGGTAGTGGTTGATTTAGTGACAATGGCAGGTTGTCTACATTTGGCATTTATACGTCAGGGCAGTTGGACGAGGCAAGGATAGGTGGTTGTAGCTGGAGAACATAGGGGGTTGTAGCCTCCTTCTCGTTGTAGCCAGAGAATTGGAGAGTTGGAGCTTTCGTCGGGTTGTAGCCTAAGAAATTAGGGGGTTGGAGCCTCCTTACAGTTGCAGCTGGAAAATAAAGGAATTTGGTGCTTCCAATGAA
>JASDQU010738921.1:47160-58384 GCA_032191745.1 Picea mariana
CTAACTAAAAATTTGTTTGGTACTGAACTAGTCAAGCTCTGCAGTTCTCAAGACCTTATAATTTGCAATGGAGTAATGAAGTGGCCAAACTCTAACTAGATGAATTGTATTCATGGTCTAGGTAGTAGTGTTTTGGATTATGTGATATCTAATATCCCCGTTTTCAATCAAATAGTAACTTTTGACCTTTTAAATGACCATGAACCCGACTCTGATCATAGACCTCTAACCCTAACTCTAAACTTGTCCATGCACATGAGTGTCATTGAAGAAAATTATAATCATCAAAGGCAACTGCTTTTTGAAAAAAGTAAATTTGATCTTTTCTTAAACAATTTAAATAGTGAATTACATCTCCTAACTTATAAGGACAACATTGAAGACCTCTATCATAATTTTACAACTACCCTTTCCACTTCTATTAACAAGTTCTCTTTCAAGGTGTCTTGTAAAAAGAAGAATAGAACAATAAACCCTTAGTATGTCAAAGAATGTAAAATTGCTAGGAAAGCCATTAGGGATGCTTCTAATGAGTCCTTCAAACTCGATAAGATCAATATGTACAAATCCCTAATTAATAGGAAAAAAAGGTACTATATAAATAAAATGCAAAAACAACTTTTACACCTATCTAAGCTTGATCCTAAGAATATCTCGAGGAAAATTCTAATTCACAATACTAAAGAAAATAATATGATTCCCTTAAGGGACTGGAATTCCTACCTTAAATTTGTTTACGAGTTCCCTAATGCCATGGAAACCATTCCTATTGTTCCTACAAAGAATGAAGATTTTTCTTTGGATGACATAGAGTTTGGGGTTAAGCGTCTTTCAAATGGAAAAGCTAAGGACATTGAAGGCCACCAAGCTGAAATTTTTAAAATCAGAGGGCTTGTCCTCATCTCTCACATACACAAGCTATTCAATTTAGCATCAAGTAGGGCTTCCCTAAACCTTGGACACAAAGCCTCATTGTACCTATTTTTAAAAATGGGGATAGAAGCATTCCCTCTAATTATAGGACCATTATGATTAGCCCGATTTTATCCAAGCTATACATAATTCTTTTGGAAAAAAAGATTAGCCTTTGGCTAGAAAGTCACGGTAAAAGAGATAAATGCCAGGCCAAGTTTAGGAGATATCATTCAACTATGAACCATATTGTTACCCTTAGGATCATTGCAGAGATGTTTTGCAATACTAAAACCAATCTTTTGTGTTGTTTTGTTGGCTTTAGAAAAGATTTTGACACAATTCCCAGGAAAAACCTTTGAGATAGGTTGGAAGAGGTAACAATTCCTTTCAAGTTGAGAGATGTTGCTATAAGGTTGTATAAGAACATTATTGGAAAGTTAAAAACATTAAGGGTTGGTCGAAAGAAATTAATAGCAATATTGGAGTCAAGCAAGGTTGTTCCTTGTCCCCTACCCATTTTGGCATATACATTGACACGTTAAAAGAGTGTTTGGAAGAAGTAGGTTGTTTCAGCCCAACTCTCACTGGTATAGTCATCAATATTCTTCTTTATGTTGATGATATCGTTCTTATGGCGAGGAGTCCCCATGATCTTGGAGAGAAACTAATAATCCTCAAGGATTTTTTATCAAATATGAGTATGAATGTTAATACCGACAAAAACAAATTCATGATCATTCAATCCAATAAGATCACATATGATAATTTAGTATATGACAACAACAACTTGGAGGAAGTGACTTCATACAAATATATTGGAATTAGTATTCACCACAAGCTCAACTGGAATTATAACATTTAGAAAAGGATAAATGGAGGATGGAAATCTTATTATGGGCTTGAAAAATCAGTCGATTTTTGGTTATGGGATAATACAAAAATCCTCTTTGATACTATTGTTACTCCTATTATTCTATATGGATGCGGAGTTTGGAGATGCAATATCTCTCGAGAATCATGGAGAAATATAGAGAAAATCCAAAAGAGTTTTATAACTATAATCTCAAAATTAAAGGAAATACGCCCTATCATATCCTCCTCTTAGAGGAAAGCCTTTCCCCTATTGAGAGAACTACTATGACTAGATACCTAATGTATAAGAACATGGAAGACAAGAGGCTTCCTAAAATTGATTCAAACTCCATCCATAACCACCTTTGACTCAAGCGGGGATGGCATAAAGAAGCCCAGTTTTGGCTAAGCCATTAGGGAATCATGGAAGAGACCATCTTGCAAAATAATGATACTATTAGAAATATTATTAAATCAAAGTTTAAGGAGAAAATGTGGTATGATAAAGAGTTAGAGGAAAAAAACAATTAAGGTATTATAAGGAGGTAATCAACCATAATCTAGAAGATCAAAACGATCTCTCTGTTTTGACAAGTGTAAAGAAAAAAATAAACATTGTTTAAATAAGAACAAATTCTCATGAGCTCCATAGTGAAACCGGGTGATAGCCAATTCCTAAAACGTCATGGGATGAAAGAGTGTGTCACCTTTATGACACTAAGATGATTGAATATGAAAAGAACTTTCTCTTAGATTGTCCAACATATACCCATATTAGATTTCATTTTCAAAATATTTGTTGCACTACCAGTCTTTCCAACCTTTTAAATCAACAAAACTATGGTGATCTTGGAAAGCTTCTCTCAATGTTTTTCGAGCACATAAACAAAATTTTAAAGAATTGCAAGTAATCACTTACCTTCTTAAGGTTCAATACACTAATTCGGTCTTAGTGGACGTTAATCATCATAATAATCATCAATATCAATATTGATATTCATTTAAATGACGATGATGATTAACATCCAATGAGACCAATTGGTCTATCAAACCTTAAGAAGGTAAAATGTTACTTCGATTTCTTTAAAATTGTATTTTGATTTCTTTATAATTGAAAATTCTTAACATATTGGTCTTAATATATCAATAAGGAATAACATCAAAGAAACAATAACGTTAAATTCAATTTATTATATTAAACTATGTAAATATTTTTGCATATCAATTATATATTATATTTATAATTATATTACAAGTTAAAGTTGTATATTATTGTTTTAAATTTTTTTAAAATAGAAAAATTAAAAAATAAAGTTCAATTTTTTTTTCTATATTCTTTATTTATTTTTTAAATATTTAAATTACTCTGAACAAAAAAAATATAAAAATATGCTTAAAAAACAAATTTCTCAATTTTTTATCATAAAATCCTTTATTTGATACAATATTAAAAAAAAAAAACTTGTAAAATGTATGGTGTATATTATAATTAGTATTTAAGTGTTTTTTTAAATTAATATTATCGATCTATATCTATGAAACATGTATTGAAATAAAGCTTAAAAATGTTAAAAAACAATATTTTAGTTTTTATTTAAAATATATAGCATTAAAATAGTGTGGTGGGTTAGCTCTAGTGGTTGAGAGTTGTGAATTACAAGAAGGAGGTCACGGGGTCAAGTCCTTGAGCTGGCTACCTCTGTAGATATTGGGACTCACTTGATGTCCTTTTTGGGTTAGGTTGCCAAAAATCAAATCAGTTGGTTTACCTCTCGTACCATCCTCAAAATGAGGGGAAGTACATGGAGGGTTTCCCAGGATGTGTATTATATCGAAAAAAATATATAGCATTAAAATGAATTAAAAATATATGATGACATGAAGATCATAACTTTGAAAAAATAAATGAATGATAACATTATGATAATTTCTAAAAGTAAAATACCCTATATATGGTGACATGGAAGAGTGATCTTGAGGTTGATAGATGTTTAGAGGTTTAGGCAATGTTTGACTAGAACAAATATCATGAAGATACTAGGGATATGGTAGGGGAAGATGGAATCCATTATAGCTTTCCATCCATGCACCAAGTCTGAGACCAATATTCATTGTAGAGGTCATTTTGGTACCTTTATAATCATGTGTAAAACAAGTGTGGAAATGGAAGTGCTAATGGTGAATACATTGAGAGTTAAGACATGATACGAGGTCGATCTAGGAATTTACAATGACCTTCACCACGGGAATGAGGTATAGGTTGATATACTAAGAAAGACCATTCAATTTATAGCTAAGTTAGAGAGAAAACCTTTCTCTATTCAATTGGGCCTCTTGAAGTCAAAGTGGGCTCCTAGAATAGTGACCAGGACTCTCGTCTAGTTGGTTTTGGGTTCTATGCTTTGGAGGACATTTGGGATACTCCATGAGTAGATAAAGATAGTAGGAAAAAGGTAAATAGAGCAGGGGAAGGAAATAATAGCAAGTATAGAGGAAATCCTAGGAAATGTTTAGGGACCTAACCTCCCTAACCCCTCACTTAGGTAGAATAATATATTTTCCATGTAATAAAGGCCAATATTAATAAGGCCTAGTAAAAAGGAAGAATAAGTCAAATTTAATAAGACCTAATAGAAGCTTCCACTTCTAAAAGATCTTCCTCTAGATTGTTCTTTTGGTAGATAGATTTAGTATAAATAGGAGTCGAGGGTATGACAAGTTTTGTATTGAAAATTAATGTAATAGAGCGTTGCTCTGCTGGAGGTTTCCCCCTTGAAGAGGAAAGTGAACATTCTTTCCTATCAATAAAGGCATTATTTTGGTGTTGTGGTTTCATCTATTGTGTTGTTCTGCGACTGTTCTTTGCAATATTTCTGTTTTCAAATATTATAATAGATCTGGTAACTTACAAGTGGTATTAGAGCACTTTACTTGGCAGAAAATTGTGGGTTATTTTTTTAGGGTAGAGAAGTATTCCAACATCTTAAAGCTACATATATCTGTCGTTCAACGCATAAATCTGCAGTCGAGAAAGCATACACACAGGAACTAAAAGTGGTACTTAAGCACACAATATTAGCCACCCTTGTAACCCATGTTGGTACTCCTTCGAGCAGTAGTGCATCAGACAACAACTGTATATGGATCAGCCTAGATATCATGAAGCCCTCCATAGATAAATCAATCAACCTCTTGACTACTATAGTTCCATCGAGAAAAACACTCGGGAAGATACTCTCTAGTACCTGGGTAGTCGAATAGTATGACTAAGGGCATGGTCTAGCCTCCTTAGTTGGTGGATTGAGATGTTGGGCCGAGTACTACTGTTGGACCCCGCATGTATATCAGAGAGATATAGCACATGGTAAACCCTTGTCTGTAGAAAACCTAAATACCCTAACCCTTGGGAAGGAAACATAAACAAAACAAACAAGATATATTACCGTGTAATTGTGCCTCCTGCATTCTGGTTACGAAATTCCTACACATTTATTCCTGTTAATCATTTGACCATTTCATCACTGCAGTATTATTTAGATCAGAGTAATATTTGAGACCTATTCCATTGGATTACTCTCTTCTCCTTGATTGCATTCATTCCTATCTTTTTTCAACAATTTTTTTTTCCCGTCCACTTGACCCCTTCTCGAAACCCCTATTGGGAATCTATCCCATTGACTTCCTCTCTTTGCAATGATTGTAGTGGTACCAATCACCAGTAACCCATTATCTATGTGATCCCACTTTTCCCCCTGTCCCATCCCCATGGTCCACACTAGCAGCCAATATTGGGGACATCGTCTCACCACCTTGGACAAAGCTCATGACCAAACCTGGATTGATATCTCTTCCATTATGTCTAGTATTGGTAACCTCAACTCTCGACTTTCTTCGTTCGAATCACTTCCCACATCCATCACTCAATTTACTACCACCTGTCAGTAATACCAGAACACAGTGAGCACTTTGACCACTTTTTTAATCCCACCACAGATCCTTTCTTTTTGTCCACACCTTATAAACCTGTAGGTCCTGAATCCTCCTAGTCACCTCTTTTAGTCCCCACCACTTTCCGCAGGACCTAAATCCCCGTTGCGTGGAGGTGAAAAAAATTGATGGATTGGATCCCACTGGCTGGGTAACTCAAATGTATTTCTCTTTGTACGACATTACTGATGAGTTGAAAAAACTAAGGTACAGTGTTCTTCATCTAGATATGGAACATTGACAATGGTAGAAATGGAGAAAAAATGTTCACCAAGGGTACGTGTCTTAGAAAAAATTTGTTGCAGAACTTTATGAATGTTTTCACACTGACACCAACCATTTAGGCCATTTCACAAAATTGAAATAATCTGGAACAGTGGAAGAATTTATAGCTTCTTTTGAGTGATTGGCTTTCTTCATAGAGGGCATGTTTGATGATTTTTCTAAGAATTCTTTAGCAGTGGCCTGAAGGATGAGATCCTTCATTACTCACCCTAAACCAGTCACTCCCACTCCTCATTCCACTCCACTAAAGATCCAGAAATTGACCTGAGAATAAATGGATGAACGAAAACTCAAGGGCCTTTGTTATAATTGTGATGACAAATATTTTTATGGGCTCAAGTGTAAGGAACAAAATATTTTTATGGACATCTCTGAGGATGTTTCTAAAGAGGATGTTGAGTCTCCCCCTGTGGCTGAGTCACCTGAACCCACTGACATGACTTAACCTTCCAACCCTCCCAAAGTTGAACCGATGATTTCCCTGAATGCTCTCACTATATTCTCTACTCCCCAAACCCTCAAGCTCATTGGTTACATTAAGCATCGAAAGGTCATCATCCTCGTTCACAGTGGAAGGACCCATAATTTTATTCATCGTCGCATTGACCAAGAAACCAATTGCTATATCTTAGCAGTCAACAACTTTCAAATCATGATTGCCAATGGAAGGTCCAAGAAATGTGGGGGGCATTGTGAAAATATGTGTCTCCAAATTGATCAGTATCACATGAAATCTCATATGTTTGCTATCGACATGGGTGGCTATGACATTGTGTTGGGTGTCGAATGGCTAAGGACTCTGGGCCCCATTATGATGGATTTTAAAAAATTAACCATGTAATTCAACCAAGAGGGCCAATCGTATAAGTTACAAGGCATAATAACAGGTTCCCATGAGATCATCAGTTCCCATCGCATGGAAAAACTCCTCAAAAAGGGTCATTCATGAATTATTGCACGACTCCATTCCATTCACGCCACTGAGACACCCTCTGTGCCTCATGACCTCGAATCCATACTATCCAAACAACAAGATATTTTTTCCACTACCCAGGGACTTCCTCCTTCCTGTGGTTTTCATGATCATTCCATTCCCCTAGTCCCTGAAAACCTTCCTCCCATTGTTTGTCCTTATTGTCATCCCTTTGCACAAAAAAATGAAATTGAGAAAATTGTTCAAGAATTGCTTGCCTAATGCATTATCCATCCTAATACTATCCCCTATTTTTCTCCTGTGGTCATGGTACTTAATAAACAAGGATCTTGGCGCATGTGTCTTGAATTTCGCACCCTCAATAAACTCACCATCAAAGAAAAATTTCCCATTCTTGTCATTGATGGTCTCTTGGATGAATTAAGTGGTGTTGAGTTCTTTACTAAACTTTGTTGGGTATGTATTATATTCTTTTCACAAGTAGTAGTGTTGCGTAGGGGGGTGAATGCCCCCTTGCACGAGGGTTTGGGGGCATCTCCCCTGATAAAAAATTTTCTGCCTTAGAAAACGTGTCACATATTTCTTCCTTGGAAAACATGTCACATAGTTAGGTGGTTTTTCAGCACATGGTTTCTTTGCTATTGGTTTTCTATTTACGGTTAAGGAATTAGGGTTTTTGACTAATCCAGGTCATTGGGTTAGGGTTTTGGATGCTACTGGATCCTATATGTATATTGTATTGTAAACAATGTAGCATGAATGAATATAGAATATGTTGGTTTTCCCGGTTTGGGTTTCCAGGGGTAAAATCTCTATGTAATGTTTGTATTTGCCATTGTATCTTTTCTATTCTTTTACTGAATATTTGTTTGCAGTAGATATTGTACAAGGTTGGTATCAAATATTTTTTGGCTTCAGGGGGATGCCTTTGTTGTCAAGGGTTTGGTTTGGGACTGTGATAAGCCTTGTTACAGTGGGATATCTATGGTATTGATTTTTCAGGTGAAAAGAAATGGCATGCAATTAGAATATGGAGATCAATAAGTTTAATGGGAAAAGTTTTGAGTTGTGGAAGCTCAAGATGGAAGATCTATTGGTGGACAAAGGTCAGTGGATCGCGGTAGATCTAGGTACTGCACCTACATGAAATTCAACAAATGACTGGAAAAAGTTGGATCAGAAGGCAAAGAGCACAATCTGACTGTGTCTCTCCGATTCAGTATTACTAAATGTGTAAGAGGAATCTACAACCAAGGATTTATGGGAAAAGTTGGGGAAGTTGTATCAATCTAAGTCCCTAGTAAATAAATTATTCCTGAGAAAGAAGCTGTATAAAATAAGTATGAGAGATGGAGACTCGGTGGCAGAGCATTTGAACGCCTTCAATACTTTGGTAAGTCAGTTAGTATATGTTTAGATTAAAATTTCAGATGAAGATAAATGTATTAGTTTACTGTGTTCTTTACTAGACTCATGGGATAGTCTTGTTGTGGCCATAGGTAGTAATACAACTGCCTTGAAGTTTGATGAAGTGTTCTCATCCTTGTTGTTGGAGGAGATGAGACGAAAGAATATGGAAGGACATAGCACAAACACATTATTTTCAAGAGGATGATCCCATGAAAGAAATATATCTAAATTCTCAAGTGGGAGATCTAAGTCTAAGGGTATATCTAAATCTCTCAGAAAGTTTGTAAGGGTATGTTGGAGATGTGGAAAAGAAGGGAACTACAAGAAGCAGTGTAGATCCAAAGTTGAGAAAAAGAAGGGATCTGAAGAATCTCCTTCTACAGAAGAAAAGACCTCCAAGGAAGAAGGAGGGGATGTGTACTTGGCTTCTTCAAGCACACATGCAGATCATGAGGCATGGTTGGTTGACTCTAGTGCATCCTTTCATATGACTCCCCATAGGGAGTGGTTCTACGAATATGAAAGGTATGATGGAGGTAATGTTTTCTTAGGTGATGATTTGACAACCAGAATCATAGCACGAGGAAAAGTCAAGTTGAGGCTCATAGATGGAAGGATTAGAACAATGCCTAGTGTTCTTCACATCCCAGGTTTGGCCAGAAATTGAATTATGTAAGAAAAATGGACGATGCAGGGGTAAAAACAATATTTGAAAAGGAAACCTGCAGGATGGTTTGAGGAGAAATGGTGTTGCTGAAGGGAGTTCGGTTTGGAACTCTGTATAAGATGCAAGGAAGCACTATTAGTGATGGGTGTAATAGTTCCATTGTTCCTGATATTGGAGTTGAAGAAGAAAGAACTCCTACAGTATCTGGAGAAAAGGTTCTATTGTGGCATCAAAGACTGGGGCATATCGGAGAGAAGGGTCTTCGACTACTACACGGTAAAGGTATGGTTGAAGGTATGTCTAACTGCTCTTTAGATTTTGATTTCTGTGAACATTGTCTATATGGGAAGCAGAATTGAGTAAGGTTCCCCTCTGGTGCAACGAGGGAAGAAGGAATTTTACATCTGGTTCACATTGATGTTTTTGGACATGTGTCGGTCCCATCATTGTAAATTCTATGTACTATGTCTAATTTATAGATGACTTCTCAAGGAATACTTGGATATATTTCCTCAAGAAGAAATCCGAAGTCTTTTATAGGTTTAAAGAGTTTAAGGATCTTGTTGAGAATCAAACAGAGAAAATAATTAAAGTGATGAGGATAGATAATGGCAGAGAATTCTACAGGAATGAATTTGAAGAATTCTGTAAGAAGTGTGGTATAGCAAGATAGAAGACTACTCCATATACACCTTAGTAGAATGGAGTTGCAAAAAGGATGAACAAGACCCTGATGGAAAAATCAAGGTGCATGCTCAGTGGTGCCGGGTTAGGGCAATAATTCTAGGCAGAGGCAGTGGATACTACATGTTACTTGGTCAATAGATCACCCTCATTAGCGTTGGATGACAATACTCCACAAGATGTATGGACTGGTAAGGAACCTTCTCTCACACATCTCAAGGTATTTGGTTGTGATGCATATGTTCATGTTCCAAAGGAAAACATGAGTAAGCTAGATAAGAAGGCCAAACAGTGTATCTTTATTGGATATAAAGATGGTCTCAAAGGTTATAAGCTTTGGAACCCAAAAACTAAGAAGTTAGTGTATAGCCGAGATGTGGTATTTGGAGAAATGAAGGATGTTGTTAAACAAGAAGTCCTACCAAGTAAGGAAGAACCAGAGAAAATAGAGTTTGATTTAAAATATGATGAGTCAGACTCTACAAAAGAACATGAATAAGAAGAAGAAGATCCTCATACTCTAGTATTGAGGAGATCGGTTCGAGAAAGAAGGCTACCGGAAAGGTATACTCCATCTGATTTCCATTCAAATTTTTCTTTGTATATTACTGATGATGATCCCGGAACTGTCAGGGAGGTAGTGGATTTAGAGGATGCAAATCTCTGGAAAAGGGCCATGGATGAAGAAATGGAATCTTTGGATAAGAATGAGGCTTGGGATCTAGTGGAGTTGCTGACTAGAAGAAATCCCATTGGTAGAAAATGGGTATTTAAAAACAAGTTGAATGCATAAGGAAAAGTGGAGAAATACAAATCTCGGTTAGTAGCAAAGGGTTATTCCCAGGTCGAGGGAATTGATTTTGGTGAGATCTTTTCTCCTATTGCCAAGTTAACCTCTATAATATTTATGTTATCTGTTGCTGCTGCATTTTATTTTGAAATATAACAAATGGATGTGAAGACAACATTCCTACATGGGGAACTGGAAGAAGAAATCTATATGAAGCAACCAGAAGGTTATGTTGTGAAGGGAAAGAAGGAGTTGGTATGAAAGGTGAAAAATTCCCTGTATGGTTTAAAACAATCACCAAGGATGTGGTATCAAAAAATTGATACTTATATGTTGGGACTTGTCTTCACAAGAAGCAAAGAGGATCACTGTGTGTATTTTAAATTAATTGGTGATCATTTGATTTATTTGGTCTTGTATGTGGATGACATGTTGCTGATAGGAAACAACAAGGAGATTATCTAGGATGTGAAAACTCAGTTGTCCTCTAAATTTGACATGAAGGATCTCGGTGCTTCAAATTTCATTTTTGGCATGGAAATTAAAAGAGATCGGAAAAGGAGGAAACTCTGGTTAAAACAGAGAAAATATGTTGAGACAATATTGCAGAGGTTTAATATGCAGGAATGTAAACCGGTCAAGGTTCCTATTCCTGTTTGTGTAAATTTATTTGTGGATCAGTGTCCCAAGACACATGAAG
>JASDQU010738921.1:59363-76982 GCA_032191745.1 Picea mariana
TTAGGCGAATTCCAGACCCCCCTTGCCATTCTGCATTTAATGGCGGGGGGGGGGTCCAGAATTGTGTGACATGTGAAGTGGGACCCGTCTCCTGTCACGCCGCCCACCGTGTCGTGTTTCCCCTCTCACCACTTTTACTCCACTCAACCGCGCGACAGGGTCGTCCTTAATGGCCATTTGCCAACCCTGTAGGGACTCGTCCCTATTGGCCAGTTACCAGCCCTGTCGGGGTTCGGCGGTTGCAGAGTCGAATGATTCGACATCCCTGTAGCGTCGAGCCGCGTAATACAAAGAGGCACCACAAGTTATTTGACTTGTGATCACGGCCCGCGATCACATGGGAGCAGAGAGAGAGACAGAGCTAGCTCGCGCTAGGCCTCCGCATAGGATTCGGAGGCTCTCATTCTGCAGAAATCAACGAAAATTTGATTCTGGTAGTTGGGTATGTGACATAGGGTTGTTGACTAATCCAGTTCATTGGATTAGGGTTTTGGATGTCGTTGGCTCCTATATGTATATTGTATTGTAAACTATAGAAATTTCAATACAAATTAAGTATTTCCTGCGATTCTCCTGATCTAACAATTATACGCCATTGTTAAATACAGAATCACTTCTACTATTATTCTTGCGGAAAATTAAACCACGATCACAACCACAATCACAAAGTGAAATATCAAGAACACATAACACAGAAGTTTTACCAGGAAAGCGTAAAGCTAAAAACCCCACTATCATATATTATGTATATCATGAATCATGAAGCAATCTCATACAAAACTCTAATCCAAGAGCTCTCAGTACAATACAATCGTCTCACACTGTCATACACAAATCAGCAAATACATGTGTTAATTCTTGTGTCCAAACAGCTTGCCTCCTCTGCACAATCTCTGCAATTAGAATTCTCACAATTGAATTACAATTGCCTAGTTTGCGCATGCTCATAAGCATATCCACTGCATGTGTGATTAAATCACAACTAATAACCAAACTGTCCCTTTCACCTGTTATCTCAACTGGGTCTCCACTGGATCTGACATGCATGTAGTTAACCGTGGCAAATCTTCAGTTGCATGTGAGTTCACTGATTTACTGAACTCTCACTAGTGCAAGTTTAGTTACAACTAGTACAACTGATCTTAACTCACTTAAATACACTTATAATTCTATTACAAATCCAACTCACACACTTATGAATGAAATAATAGATTAATATTTATTGTCTAATTTATTTAAGGGAAAAGTAAATTAGAAACATGTTTCTTGTTGACTTTTCAACACTCCCTCTCAACAAGAAAGGGATTATTCTTCACCCCAACCCTGTCTCTATGATATTCGAATTTGATCTCAGTGAGCGCCTTCGTCAGAATGTCTGCATCCTGATCTTCCATAGGAATGTATTGAAGCAATATGATCTTTCGTTGCACACAATCTCTAAGATGATGATATCGGATATCTATATGCTTAGATCTGTCATGAAACACAGGATTAATCGAGAGTTTAATGCAACTATGATTATCACAATAAATCACTGTCAGATCTAAATGAGAATCAAACAAACCAACCAAGATCTTTCTCATCCAAATAGCCTCACATGCAGCTTAACTAGCTACCATGTATTCTCCTTCCGCTGAACTGAGTGCCACAGATCTTTGTTTCCTGCTGTACCAAGAAACAGTTGTAGATCCGATACTAAAGATCCCCCCTGATGTGCTCTTTCTGTCTATCGGGCTACCTGCCCAATATGCATCCATGAAGCCATGCAACTTCACCTCATCCGTCTATCTGTACCATAATCTATACTCAGATGTGCCCTTCAGATATCTCAAGACATGCTTACCCGCCTTCCAAAAGAGTTTGGTAGGCTTAACCATCGCTTGACTTAGCTGGTTAACCGCATAGCAAATGTTTGGTCTCGTGTTCACTAAATACATTAGCAAACCCACTAACTGTCGATAAACAGTAGCATCCACTACCTCTCCAGAAGTAGCATCATCTTTCCTCCAGTTTCCTGGAAGAGGAGTATCCATGGATTTGCATCCCTCCATGTGAAACTTACCCAGTATTTGTCTTGCATACTTTCTTTGAGACACAAAAAGTTCACCACCTCGCTGCCATATTTCCAATCCAAGGAAATAATAAAGAAGACCCAAATCCTTCATCTCGAACTCCTTTGCAAGGTCCTCCTTGCATGAGTGTATCAGTTGTTCATCACCAGTAAGTATTAAATCATCAACATAAAGCACAATGATTAAAAGCTTACCCTCCACCACAATTTGGTATAGGTTTGCATCCGCTTCACTTTTGGTGAAGCCCAATCCAGTGAAATAGCTATCTATCCGAGTGTACCAAGCATGGGGTGCTTGCTTCAGCCCATACAGTGCTCTCTTGAGTCTGCACACATGCGACTCTCTGTCAAAGGTCTCAAAATCTTCTCGTTGTTCACTGTACACTTCTTCCTCAATGATCCCATTGAGGAACGCAGTTTTTACATCCATCTGATGAATGCGCCAGCCCATCTACGCTGAGAGTGTAAGGATGGATCTTATGGAAGATACCTTGTGACAGGTGCAAAGGTCTCATCATAATCTATCCCCTCGATCTGTGAGCATCCCCAAGCCACAAACCTGGCCTTGTATTTCTCCACACTCCCATCGGTAGCTTGCTTTACCTTGTAGATCCATCTTGAACCTACCACTGATTTGTCGACCGGTCTTGGGACAATTTCCCATGCACTATTTTTGACAATGGAGTCATACTCCTCTACCATAGCATCAACCCAAGTGGGGTCCTGCACTGCTTCCTAAAAGGAAGATGGTTCAATCACAATACATTTTCTCATGATAGCCATGTATCCAGCAAATCGATCAGGAGACTGTCTGTGTCTGCACTGTGAAGTAGGGGCTCCTACATTCTGTGCAGCATCTAGTCTCAATCTATCAGCTTTCGTGGTGCGCTTTCTGCCATTTCTGATGGATGGCTCTGCTTGAGTGGTTTCCTCCACTCCATGAACCTCTTCATGTGGTTGATCCACATCTTGAGACTCATCTTTGGGAACCAGCAGTTCCTCTTCTGCATGCAAGTCTAGCTCCCTCTCAAGCGACAACCGCATGGCTTTCCCCTCATCGAATTTTATATCCCGTCGCATAACAGTCATCTTACTATTTGAAAAATACACATGATAATTATGGGGTGTTTCTGTGTACCCCACAAATATCCCAACTTCAGCAGTGGGTTCCAGCTTCTTCCTGGCATCCTTGGTCACATGCACATAAACAGATGAGCCAAAAATTTTAAAATGAGAAACATCGGGTTTCTTACCAGTGAAAGCTTCTTCAGGTGTACTCATGCCAAGTACTCTATGAGGACAATGGTTTTGCACATAAACCGCAGTATTGCATGCTTCTGCCCACAAATGCATTGGTAGGCCTTGATCATGCAACATCGCTCATGCTGCACCCATGATTGTTCTGTTCTTTCTCTCTGTGACCCCATTTTGTTGTGGGTTATGAGGCGTTATGAGTTCTCTTTGAATTCCTTCTCTGTTGCAGAAGTCTTTGAATTCATTAGTGATGTATTCTCCACCATTATCGCTCCTTAGAGCCTTCACTTGTTTCCCCGACTCTTTCTCCACCAATGCTTTAAATTCACAGAACTTTGAGAATGTTTGATCCTTCTTCTGCATGAAGAATATCCATCATTTACGAGAAAAGTCATCAACAAAAATAACATAATACCTATGTTTTGTTGTTGAAGCAACCGAGAATGGTCCACACACATCCGTGTGAATTCTCTCNCCCAGGGTGAACCCCTTGCACTGATCTAACTGAGGAAGTGTTCCCATTGGAAGTCCAGTAGATATTTGATGCATGATCTTCAAGGCTCCATGATGAAGATGGCCCAATCTCCTGTGCCATAATTCACCTTCATCTCGTCTCACCACTTTTTCTACCTTGCCTATCATGGCACTGCAGCCATCTACCTCCAACATGTAGAGATTCTTAACTCGAATCCCTATCTTCTTGACTTGACCTGTTGCTTTATGTCGCAGGTAGGCTTTTCCACTGCTAAAAACAACATCATAGCCTCTGTCCTCCAACATTGCGACTGAGACCAAGTTTTTTTTCAGACCTGGAACATGCATAACATTTTTCAATTGAAATGGTTTACTTGACTCCCTCTGAAAGGTAATGGTACCAATACCAGTTGCACCGTATCGTCCATCATCGCCCATCTATATATGCATTCTGAGATCTTTCTCTTCCAAGTCAATCAAAGACTCTTTATCTCCCGTCATGTGGAAGGAAGTGCCACTATCCAAATACCACATCGATCTTGATGCACTTGAAGCCATGCATGCAATCAAAGCGAAGTCAAGCTCAAATTGTGAGACAAGAGCCTCACCAGTTGCAGCTCCAACAACCGTCTTGTTCTTCCTCTTCTGTGGACAGTTAGTAGTGAGATGCCCATGTTCGTGATAGTGAAAACACTTCACTTTGGACAAATCCAGCTTCTTGACTTTAGACTCAGATTTTGGATGGAATTTCTTCCCTTTCCCTTTTCTTGCCTTGGCAATCAAAGCACAATCCTCTTCATCATCATGCTTTGATGAAGATCCATCGCTGGTGTTCCGCCTGAACTCCTCTTGCACTAGATCCAACCACAGTCGTTCCCAATCCAGCAATTTTTCCCTTCCATTGACAAAGTCTTGATAATTGTGCCAACTCTTGGGAAGTCCTAGGAGCGCCAAGCTCACCAAATCATCAGCAGCGACTGTTATTCCCACACTTCCAAGCTCATCCCGACATTGGACAAACTTCGTGAGATATTTTGAAATGGTGTCGCCTTTTTCCATCTTGATCTTCCTAAGTTTATCTTTGAGCGCCAATTTCCTATGGTCGCTACTGTTTTGGAACAGATCCGTCAAAACCTTCCACATTGCATGTGGTGTGGTTTTCCCATGGAGACTTGAGACAATGTGGTCTCGTACTCCCTCCAACAGAATCCTCCTCGCCTTTGCCACTTTCTTTTGCCATGCATCAAGATTTGCAGTGTCTGTCGCATCTGGCTTAGGAACATCTCTATCAATGTAATCCTTCAAGCCATTGTCTTTGAGTACTGCCTCCATCCTGTCCTTCCAAGCAATGTAGTTAGAGATGCCCTCGAGTGCATACTCCAACCTTAAGTCATTGAAAGACATTTCGATCTTGAATCAATTGTCACACCAAGAAAATCTTGCAAATTCAAATGTTATCCAACCACCAAAACTCAACTGCTGCAATCCCTCTTTCTCTGGGAGGTTCGAACCCCACCTGAGAGTAGCCTGAGGGAAGTTCGCACCCTGCCTATGTATAGCCTGTGAACTTGCCTGGGAAATTTGCACCCTACTAGTGTATAGCCTGCGAACCTTCTGGGGAAGTTCGCACTGTACTTCACTATAGGGTGAGGGGAGTTCGCACTTCTCCCTTAAGCAGCCTGCGAGAATCACCTTGAAGTTCGCACCTCTCCTTTGTCTAGGGTGTGATAATTTCTTCTTTGAGAACTAAGCGTAGTCTACAGTACTAAAGTTCGCACCCTGCTAGAGACGGGACCTGGGAGAATGAAATTATGTTCGCACCTCACTTCCGTAGCTCCGTGGCCTCCGTGGCTCTGATACCATGTAGAAATTTCAATACAAATTAAGTATTTCCTGCGATTCTCTTGATCTAACAATTATACACCACTGTTAAATACAGAATCGCTTCTACTATTATTCTTGCGGAAAATTAAACCACGATCAACCACAATCACAAAGTGAAATATCAAGAACACATATTACAGAAGTTTTACCGGGAAAGCGTAAAGATAAAAACCCCACTATCATATATTATGTATATTATGAATCATGAAACAATCTCATACAAAACTCTAATCCAAGAGCTCTCAGTACAATACAATCATCTCACACTGTCATACACAAATCAGCAAATACATGTGTTAATTCATGTGTCCAGACAGCTTGCCTCCTTTGCACAATCTATGCAATTAGAATTCTCACAATTGAATTACAATTGCCTAGTTTGCGCATGCTCATAAGCATATCCACTGCATGTGTGATCAAATCACAACTGATAGCCAAACTATCCCTTTCACCTGTTATCTCAACTGGGTCTCCACTGGATCTGACATGCATGTAGTTAACCGTGGTGAATCTTCAGTTGCATGTAAGTTCACTGATTTACTGAACTCTCACTAGTGCAAGTTTAGTTACAACTAGTACAACTGATCTTAACTCACTTAACTACATTTATAATTCTGTCACAAATCCAACTCACTCAGTGATGAATGAAATAATAGATTAATATTTATTGTCTAATTTATTTAAGGGAAAAGTAAATTAGACACATGTTTCTTGTTGACTTTTCAACAAAAACAATGTATGATGTGAATCAATATAGAATATGTTGGTTTTTTTGGTTTGGGTTTCCAGGGGAAAAATCTCTATGTAATGTGTGTATTTGTCATTGTATATTTTATGTTCTTTTATTGAAAAATTGCTTGCAATGAAACATTGTACAAGGTTAAAATCTACAGGAGGGGAGAGGTAAATCGCAACCATGTGAAGTTCAGAACTCACTCACAAATATAGAAACATTTCCCAACAACTATGAAATCCTCACCATTGATTTTCACTGGTTCTTAGATGAGCAACCTGAGATATTTGTTGGTTGTGAAATTCATAATGCCTTGAGGAAAAGGACACGAAAAACATTTTTTTGGTTAATGAATAGAAAAATGAAATGTAATAAGGGAAGTTGTAACTTGCAGTTTGTAATTCAAAACTTACACCATTTCAACTGCCAATTCTTAGCACTATTTAGCAATCCTTTGGCAAAGTACTCAAGCTATGGGAAAATGCTCATATACCTCTAATACAAATGAACACCAAATAAATCACACCATTAAAATAAGTTTAGGCAATGATTAAATACAAAGTAGCTTTTGAAAACTCTCATACAACAATTAATACAACATTTACACAATGTAGAGAAATATTTAGACTACTAAAGACACAATGGATACCTTGTTTACCTTGGAAACCCAAATCAGAAAACCAACTTTGACTGGTGGCTCAGTGTCCTTATTCTAACAATCTTTGGTTAAAATGCAACTTGTGGCTCTCTGGCCTTTCCACAATCTACACAACTCCTCATCCTTTACAATCTCTCCTCCTAGTCAAAAAGACCCTTTGAGAGTGCAATTACAAGAAAAATAGGGAGAGTCCAGGTAATGGGAAGGACAACAAGTTTGACCTTTCATTTTCCATTCCTCTATGTTTTCTCTCCCATTATTGTTTTTCTTTTCCATCTATTTATCTCTCTTGTCTCATTTACTTTTACATTTGTATTGTTTTTAATAGTTTATCTAACCTTCATTAATTGTCGAATTAGCTTGCAAGCTTACAACCATTCGCTTGTTCAGACGAATTTTGGATCATTCAACCATATATGGGATTTTTGGTGACAGGACTCAAGGCTAACGACCAAATCAAAGACAAACGAATCCTTCCTAGATCAAGGATTATAGGAACTCAAGGTCCAGATAGATATTATTAACCAAGTTGTCCATGCAAGACAATTACAGGGGACAATTGTAGGGGATATTAACTCTTATCATTGTAGACCATGACTCTTGATCTTCAACCTTATAGATGTGTATATGGGACTTTTCAATTCTTGATCTTCAACATTATACACGTGTATACGAGACTTTTCAACGATAAGCTTTGAGGGCAAAGTTTTTTGAAAAGGGGAGTATGTTATGTTCCACCATGCCTATGTTGACAAGTTAGGTGTGTAAATAGGGGTTGGCACATTAATAGGTGTGTGGAGTGTTATTAAAGATGCAATGAGGCCAAATGCATTAAGGAAGACCCACTTGGTAGGTTTGCTAATGGGTAGGTGTCAGGTATGTTATTAATGTGACCACGTCATTGAATAAAGTTCAATAATGATGTGATCAAAGTTGGTCAAGTGCATTAAATGAGGCCCACTTAGCAGGTAAGCTAATGGGTAAGTGTAAGGTGTGCTATTAATGTGGTCAAGTCATTAAATAAAGTTCACCAATGATGTGATTAGAGTTGGGTCTATAAGCTTATAAATAAGGGGGAAGTTACCATAGGGTTATTCAATCTTGCATTTTGTGTTTATTGTTATTTGAAAGACAATGCACTTATCACTATTTAAAGGAACCCCCTCAAAATGACATTGGAGGGTTTCCCTCTCTCAAACATGGCAATTTCTAATACAATTATTGTTTTAGTTGCACTTATCACTATTTAAAGGAACCCCCTCAAAATGACATTGGAGGGTTTCCCTCTCTCAAACATGGCAATTTCTAATACAATTATTGTTTTAGTTGTGTATCTTACATAGTACATGTTTAAATAGGGGTTGGCACATTGGCAAGCATGTGGAGTGTTATTAAGAATGTAATGAGACCAAATGCATTAAATAAGGCCATTAGGAAGAAATGCAAATGGTTAGGTGGAAGGTGCGTTATTAATGTGGCCAAGTCATTGAATAAATTTCACTAATGATGTAATTGGAGCAAAGTCTATAGTCCTATAAAAAGGAGTAATACACTCTTGTAGCAAACATAGCATATTCTTTGCCACAAATATAATAAGAATCTGACAAAAAATTCAAGCATGAGCAAAGTCCTACCATGATCCAAGGCTCGTGCATGGTGAAACGGTCTTTGTAGGAGTTTTTCCCAATATTAGACAACTCTCTATAAATAAGTTGGGAAAGTTACCATAGGGGTACTCAATATTGCATCGCATATGTTCATCACCATTTGAAAGACATCGTGTTTATCAATTTTTGAAGGAATCCCCTCATAATGGCATTGGAAAGTTGCCCCTTCTCAAACAAGACAAATTCTAATATAATTATTGTATTATTTCATATATCTTACATGGTGTGTATTTAAACCATGGTTGACACATTAGTAGGTGTTTATTAAATAAGGCACGCCCCACTTAGTAGGTATGATACAAAGCGAGTATAAGATATGTCATTAATGTGACCAAGTCATTGTATAAAGTTCACTAATGACGTTGAGATTCACTAAGAATGTGAAACCAAGCACCCCACCACTTGGTAGGTATGCTAATGGGTAAGCGTCGATTGATTATTAATGTGATCCAATCATTAAATAAAGTCCACTAAGGATGTCAAACCAAGCACCCCACCCTCCAACAAAGGTAAAATGCAACTACATGTTAAACCACTATCTCAAGGTGACTATATGATTCCATAAAAAGTTTTTACACAAATTAAACCTTATCAATTAGGTAAAAAAACAACTCACTCCTCACCAATAACACAAGTTCTAATACAATTATTATTTTATTTTGTATATCAATAACACAAGTTCTAATACAATTATTATTTTATTTTGTATCTTGCATAATACATGTTTAACACTAATTATTCTCTTTCAAAGAAGACATTCTAATACAATTTTTATTAGAGCAATTCCAATACAATTTTATTTTATTTTATATATCTTACATAATGCATGTTTAACATTAATTAGAGGAAGCGTTGGAAAAGTTCTAATATAGTTATTATTTCATTTGTGTATAATATATATTTATAAAAAATCAAATAAAATAAGTTGTGCACCCTAAGGACACCGCACTAACTGTAAAAACGACGTCTTCGATAATAATAACAATGACAATAACTATCTGTATCAAAATATTATACAGTGAAGTGCGTTATTCTAATCATAGGGAAGTACAAATGAGTGGCCCACTTTTCATTAAATTTGGGGCAGTGACAAAAGATTGGTTGAACCTGGATAACAAAATTCTGTAATCTACTCTCCATTTTGTCTTATTGTAAAGGGTGGACACTATGGCCTTCTCATCGTTTACTTTTGACTTTATTCACGTGAAAATTATGACTTTATTCACGTGTCACGTGAAAGGGTGCGTGAGGTATAATTTTCAACCTAAAAGGTTTAAAATATATGCCAACGAGCTTCTTTAAACCCTAGTGGAAACTCCTTCACCCGTCGTCTATTGGTGTAAAGTCCTTTAATTATCCTATCTATTTAGATTTTGTGAAGTAAGAATATAACTTTTTCTTTATGCGATAAGAAGAGAGAACGCGCGCCCTTTGAGGGGAAACTTTGGAATCTGAAATCTGATAGAGACACAGGCGGAGCAAACACAATTAGTAAATTAAACAGGAATCTGAAAAATGTATTGGAGACCACATGCAAAAGCAGGGAGGGTAGGGCCCAACCTTTGGCAGTCAGCCATTAATGCCCAACTTTTGCAGTCCGCCATTAATGGATTTTAACGGTACTACCAAAAGCAGTTTTAATTATTTTTACTGCCTTTGAATAAATTACTTTTTCAGTGATAGTATCACTCAAATCAGACGGGTGTGGACCTTCACAGTCAGGATGAGAACATGGATATCTGATAAGAAGAATGAGGATGAGAACATGAATATCTGATAAGAAGAATGAGGATGAGAACATGAATATTTAATCAGAGGAATTAAGGCTGGATATCTAATAAGAAGAATTAAGTTTGAACCCTAAAAACATTAAAAAAATTAAAACAAAAACAAAAGGCTGGAAAACAAAAAATTAAAACATTAAAAAACAGCAAAAACAAGTAATCAATGGAGATTAAGAATTAAAAAATCATGCGGAGTGGTGTGATGCAGTTCACACCTAAAAACAAGCTGTAATCGAGAATCGAGATATAAAAGAAATTAGGTTTCTCAATAAATATTTCAAGTGAAACTCTTTGTATGTTATCTAATAATGTCACAGTGGAACATACAGAGGATGGCTAGTAATAACATCAAAGCTGTATAGTTGCAGGACACAAATAATATCATACCCACTCCAGAAAAGCTTCACACTATACAGTCGCAGCCATTTTTTATGTTTCTGGTCATGGAAATTGAATCTTAATGGCTTTAACTGCTTACAAAGCTTACACTTACAACCAAGATAACATATGAATTTTTAACTGCTTTTTTTGCAAGTTCTTCCACTCTTGCAAGACCTTGAATCTTGATGATACCCTTTTGGTCAGTTGCTAAACCGACAAAGTCCGAGCATCTGCAATTGATCACTTTCACAATTCGACCCATTCTGTGGCTAATGACTCGTGGTTCCTGTGTCCTCGGACACCGAAGGAGATTGAGATAGCGAATCGAAGGATTCATGCATAGGAGATTGTTCTCCTCTGATTTCTTCAATCATCTTCACAACATGACTCATCTTCGGGCGTTGCTCTGGGGACACGGACACACAGACCATGGCAATCTGAAGCATGCCGACCATTTCCTCCTCGATGTTCTTGTACCTCATGAGCTCTAGATCAAATACCTCGGCTGTCCATTCTTCTCTCACAACAGATTGCACCCACTTGGGAAGATCTATGCTTTCATCCGGTGCGTGTAGCTGAACGGGGGCTTTCCCAGTAAGAATCTCGAGGAGTAGCACTCCAAAACTATATACATCTGCTTTCTGAGATATCCTTCTCGTCTCAGCCTGTTCTGGAGCCCTGTATCCCGCAGCTCTTGATGCAGCAGATGCAGGACTAATAAGCATAGCAAGACCAAAGTCTGAGATACAAGCATTTCCACTCCTATCTAACAAAACATTGGAAGACTTGATGTTCCCATGGGCCAGCTTGGGAGATTTACAGGAGTGGTGAATGAAGGTCAACCCACGGGCTGCACCCAATGCTATTTTCATTCTAGTTGTCCAATCAAGAGGAGTTCTCCCAGGACCACGATTGCCTGCAACAGCACAACAGAGGAATGCATCTAAAATTGGTAAAATAGGATCGATTTCCAGGCACAGTTCTATGATCCTAACTTACATCAGAGTTGCATTTGAAGGCTTGATAAAGGGACAAAGATAAAAAAGAAAAAACTGAACGCGTGATAACAATCAATATTCAAAATGGCATCAGATCTTATTTCCGGTGAAAGAACAAACAATCATCTTCGTGAAAGATTTACAATTCTGAAAACCAACATCCATCATTTTTATATCGAGAAGAACATATAATAATCAAAGAAGGCAACAGGCAAATGCAACTAAAAAGATAAAAAGAAAGACGCGTTGAACATACCATGAAGAAGGGAGTATAGACTTCCATTTGCCATATAATCATAAACAAGTAATTTCTCATCTCTTGCATAGTAATAGGCCTTTAAGCTCACTAGATTCAAATGCCGCAGCCTTCCCAAGAGTTCCATATGCTGTTCGAAATCTCTTCTCCCTGGACCATGGACATCCTTTAACCTCTTCACAGCAACAACATTAGCATCTTCCAACACGGCTTTATATGCAGTTCCAAAGCTACCCTTCCCAAGCATTTCAGCAGAAGCACGGAGAAGATCCTCCAACTCGAATTCTCGAGTTCCCTCAAAGAAAACCAGTTTGCTCCTCTCCGCAGCACTAGATTGCAGGGGATACTGGCTTGACGAATAAACAATCTTCTCTGTTTCTAATCTCTTTCCATGCTTCCCATCCATCGTTTTCCTAGTATACTTTCTCCAGTAATAACAAAGTAAAATGCAGGCAATTAGCAATAACACAGCAAAATCTCCAACAACAATGGCAATAACAGCACCCCTGCTTAATTTGTTTAAGCTTTTCTTGGTACTCTGTGCCATCTCAGGCTTTGAACTTGGAGTCGAGGGCACAATGCTTGGATCCTGCATCACAGGGCTCGAATTCACTATGCCTCCTGGAGTGGTAGGATTACTGATTATGTTCTTACAACTTGGCAAGGGATTGCCACAAAGAAATAAATTCCTTTCAAAAGCCGAATCAGAAAACTTAGACAAAGATCCAGGGATGGCCCCTGTGAGCTGATTACCAGAAACATTGAAGTCTTGAAGACTGGTGATATTCAAGCCTGCAATGGTACCAGAAAATAGATTGTTTTCCAGTCTCAAAGTGAGCAGATGGCTAAGCAAATTCAGAGAAAATGGTATCTCGCCAGTTAAATTATTGTTTGAAACATCCAATCTCCAGAGCCGATCTAACAGTGAAACAGATGAGGGCAGCGGACCAGAGAATTGGTTGTATGAGAGAAACAATAATTTAATGCTTCTCCACTTTGATAAGTCGGGTATGGTGCCATTTAACGAATTCCCCTTGAGGCTTAAGACTCTCAACTGGTCTAAATCAATTAAGGAGTCTATAGGACCAGTAAGGTCAAAGTTCTGCAGCACAAGCCGAACAACCCTATTGTTTAGACAGATGACACCAGTCCATTTTCCTGCGCATGGTTCCCTGGTTTTCCAAGAGCTAAGTTTGTTGTTTGAATCAGCTGAAGCCTTGAATGTCATCAATGCATCATAGTCACTTTTTGACTGTGCTTGAGAAGCTCCCGAGAAGGGAAATGATACTAATAATAATATGATACCCCAAACTAAATGGGAGGTAACACATTTGCTGATCTCCATTGTTTATCCTTATGATTAGTCCAGTGGAGATTAGTGTCACAAAATGACTGAATACTAACTCAATCTCATAGCAAACAGTTAGGTTGAGGATTGAAGTCGTTCAAATTCACCTCTGGAAAATATGTTGTCATTGCCAGGCTGGCAAACCTGCAAAAATAAGAAGAAATAACAAATATACATGGTCTCAATTTACAGACATGAAACCTGGACAAACTTCCCCTTTGAATCTTTGGCAAAATTTAATTTAATTTATAGATCAATGTCCATTTGTGGCCAAAAACGGCCAAAGGAACTGGAAAGAGGGTACATGAACAGAGTATGAAATGGCAGTGCCTGGTGCATACCCTACACAGTGAAAGCCTGAAAACTCGAGAGAGACAAAAGAAAGAAGAAGAGAGGAAAAGATCACGAGCAAGAGCATATTCCAATATAAATTTCAAGCTTGAACCAAGTTATACGATATTCAATACATATTATGAATTTAAAGCGGTCGTTCACTAAAACGCAGCATAGATTTAAAGCTTGAATCACGCTCCATAAGCAAATAAATGTGAAAGAAAGATCTCTAGTCTCAGCTTAGTGAAGCCGACAAAGAATCAAGGCCTTACGAAAGATCTCTGTCTGCGGAATACCGAGATTTACAACTCGAAAGAAGGATCGCTAGTCTCAGCTTAACGAAGCTGACACGGCACGAAAGATCTCTGTCCGCAGAATATAGAGATTTCCAACTCGAATCAAGTTCAGTTCTTTGCGGGAGGTAAAATAAAAATTTATGCAAGCAAAACAATACATGGAATTAAAAAACTTAAATATATATGGTACGATACATGGTTTAAAGTTTCCAAATTCATTTTAGAAATAACAGACAATGACTCCTAAACATTCTCAGGCAAAATATATACACTTTGGAGCTTAAATTTTTGCTAAGAAAACTACATACTGAATCTTCACAGCATCTATGTAAACCTTAGTTTTCGTTCCAGACACTAAATAAGCATCCGACCTTGGATATTCTTTAAAATCTACTGGTTTATGGCTTAAATCTTTACCCAAACAAGGATCACAACTCAGATATATTAAATAAATTGCTTTTTCGGTTAAATCTTCCGTATTCAATAGAAGAGACCTATTCCGTATTCAATAGAAGAGACCTAAGATTTAGGGCCGCAAAGAAGACTTCATGTATGACTCTTCATTTTTCTTTTGTCTCACAGGCCAGAATACCTACCAGGAGATCCACTCGCTAAGAATCTGAAACCGCGAACATCCGAAGCTCATCAACCATATTCGGCCTCTGGAACTCGTAAAAGATCGACTGTAAGTAAAAAATTTATGCAACTCCTCTCTTCCAAGGTTAGTACATTTAACCTCCCCGCCGCAAGCTTCCGAAGGAATAGAATAACTAGAGTGAAACAAACAGTTTTCTATAATCTAGGAGCCATGACCGCCACACCTAACGGACAAATATATATATATATATTTAAAGAAACTGATAGAAGCACATGGAAGACCTACCTGGCCTCTTCAGCAGCGTCGCCCTACCCCCCCTTCTGACACCGCCATTACTTCTTCAGCTCGTGCTTCATTTAATGCCTGCGCCTTTCAAATACGGAAACTTCATCGTGGACAGCTCCTTTCAAATACGGAAACTTCATCTTGGACAGCTTAATACAATAAAGAAGTATTGCAATGCAACAGGGAAGTTGAGAAAATAAAAAAAAATTGGTAACGTACTGAATGCCTTACCTGCACCGCTGCAGACTTCAGTCTCTGTCTCTCTGTTGCCGCTGCTTCTGCCACACCTACCGGTAAAGCAAGCAAGGCGGAATAAGTAAAATAAGCACAATTTTTAAAGTTGACATAAAAAGAGTTGTTTAGTTATTCTACGAAACGATTTTTTTTCATTGAAATTTGGTGATATAAATTTATACGAATCACTATTTTTTATTATTCAAAATTTATTTTTAATACAGAAATAAATTCAGTAGAATGAAAAACTTCAAAACACTCACTCTCAGATTATACAAAAATAATTATTAAATTTATAAATCTAAAAATTTATCATCATATTTCGGTAAAATATCCCAAAAAAATAATCCTTTAGTAAAAGCTTTAGCCTACGAAAAAAATATAGCATGTATATGCTTCCATTACAGCCCGTTAAGCTTGAAACGGAATTCTTTTAACGGTATACGGACATGACCTCGTTTGGAACAATGACAAGGTCGTTGCGACTCCCTCCTCGTCACGGCCGTCGTCGTGAGGGTGAGTAGTTAAAGGAATTTCGACCTTTAGCTGGTTGAAACTCGCACCAGTCCGCACAGATTTTCGTCGGATTTGGGGTTTATTCGGCTTTCGTGTCTGGCAAGTCTTGCTCCCACGCGTAACATATTGATTGATCTGATTGGTGCACGTAGGTACGCATATAAATATTTTAATTTTTACTCTAAACAAAAAAAAGCGAACGGGAATCATAGGGAATATTTACTTTTTCAAGATTTTAGAAGAAAATATAACATTCTTGTTCTTTCGTATCTCATGCTTAGTCTTTTTGTTTCAGAAGTATGCAAAAATAAGGCACGAAAATCATGATGAGCGTATGGCCATCTTGTCGAAGTATTTCAATTATATTTTTAAAGAGTTATTTGTGAGTTAATTTTAATCATAATTTTGAATTCGTTTTTATAATTTTATAATTTTTTATTAAAGTGTAAATTTGTATTTATAATTTAATAACGAAGTTTAAAAGATAATTGGAAAAGTTTCACAATCCTACCATGTTTAGTGTATCCGCTCAATAATGATTAAAATTAAAATATGGACACCAATTGAATAAATTATAACTCTTGCAAGATTACCAATCACTATTCTTAAGTAAGTTTCAAAATCCTACCATGTTTAGTGTATCGGCATAATAATGATTAAAATATGGACACCACTTGAATAAATTATAACTCTATGGAAATTACCAATCACTATTCTTAAGTAATAGTTCAGATAGGATGTTCTTAATAATAATCTACCAACTAGAGTGAGTTTAACTTTTTACTCTAAAATGATAGTTTCATTAGTTTTTTTGGGACCACTATTTATGGTTGGAATAAAGTTAGTTTTCTTCATGATTTGTCTTCATAAATAGAAAAAGACATTTTCTTTTTTATATAATTAAAGTTTATTAGTTTTGTTTATATTATTAAAATATTTTTTTATATATATAATTAGATGTTATGAGTTTTTATGTTCAAATAAAAATGAAATTTTAAAATTTAAAGTTTTGACGATTCTAAGTAAAGTTAATGTTGATTAAGGTTGGTTGTCATTGATGTCAACCCTTGAAGAAAGCCCCATAGCACAAAGGGTAATGGACCCAAGATTGTTTGATTTAAAGATGACTCATTATTGTCTTGTCATGGTTGATAATAAGTAGAAATGGATGAACTCCAAAGCGGTCCCCTTATGGTGAAATGTTGGAAGATTGGTTGTTGTCATTGATGTCAACCCTAGTCATGGGTTTTGGACCGCAAGATAGATAAAGGTATTTGGACATGAAGGACAATGCACATGCATATACAACACCCATGAATGGATAGTATACATCATGTTGTTTCTGGTGGTATGTGGCACGTCACGTGGATCCTCATGGTTGAGGAGAAATGAATTTTTGAAAATGACAAAGTGAATTGAAGAAGGAAGTACATGTAGGTCCTAAAGATAATTAAAGAAAAGAATTACAAAATAAGAAAGTGTCAGGTTGGCCCTAATGTTAAAATGAAGTGACATAAATGGTATAAATAAACATCATTATACATTCATTTTGATACAAGTCGAATTTCAGAGGAAATAAGAAGTAAAGAAGGCCGGATTTCAAGGGAGGATGAAGTCTTTTGGTGATGTGTTGATCCGGATTTATGTAGGAACACAATGAAATACAGAAATACACATAAATGCAGAGATGCAGCGAAAATAAGATTTCATTTCATTAATAACAAATGACTGAAATATGCTTACAGACAGAATGTAAATAAACTAGCTAAGGCGTTGGTAGCTTATCTCTGAGAAGAGATATGGCTGCTACTTGCATCCGTGAGAAGCTGATTACAATGAGGCTCTAGAG
>JASDQU010738921.1:120358-131151 GCA_032191745.1 Picea mariana
TATCCCAATTGACCCTTACAAGATTTTATTTCTAGGTTATAAATAAAATTAAACTCTTTCGGGTGTTATCAGTTTGAATTCATGAAATTCTCAAAAAAATATAATCCAATAAATTCATTAGTTACATTACACAAGAATTCACACCCATTAAGCTCACTACCATGGCTAAGGTCTTAATAAAATAAGATTTTGAAAGCTCGAAACCTATAATCTTAGAAATTGCAATGATACCTCTTACCAAGGTATTCATTGCCTCTTTGTTAATAAAGATGATAATTAATTTTAGGTATTGAAGTGATTTGAGCATTCCTATTTGATGAAGTAGGAGAACAATACTATTCCATGGTAATAATCAGATTAATAAAAAACGTAACCAAAGTGACTCAAAATAATCAATTTCAAATGATGAAAATATGCTTCCCAACAAGGTTGTAGTAAATACCAGGCCTAAAATTGTCATTGATCAATAGGACTGGGATTAAAACTTTAGTCAACTAATGGATTTTTGAATGATATGATTGATTCCCAAAAAAATCTCAAAGAGATCCCAGCAAAAACATTTATAGAGTAATGATTTCCCAAGTTGTCGAAATATGTTTTTAGTATGTAGGGAAGAATGCCTTTTGTTGCTAGTTATAACAAACTGCTTATACACAAAAAGAAACTTGAATTAATCAAGTTTCCAGCTTGATAGGAAAACTCATCCTTAAATGACTATCTCAATTGAAAATAAAATGATTTACAAGCGGAAATAAAGAAACTAAAACTAACACTAATCAAAGCAAATAGTTAGAAAGAAAACTAAGCTAAGTTCTACTATGCTAAGTCTATACGACTGAAAGAAATTATACAAACTAAAAGGCAGCATAGCCATCACAAAAAAATCCAAACCTATAATCAAATGATCATTTAAAGGAATTAAAAGAGATTGGAGTAGTCTTAATCGAAGATAGAAATAATTTTAATTCCCAAACTTTCATTAACTGTGTACATGAGAACAAAATCAAAAATAAAAGGACATCCAACTAAAAAAGATCTTTCCAACCAGAATTTAGTTAATATAGAGATATCGAATTGGAAATCCGTAAGTGTTCAATTTCATAACAAAAAGGAACCGCAAAGTTTTCTTATTTTCAAATATTCATTTTCATTACTTAGAATGAAAATCTATCCATAAAGAGGGATAATATGAAAACTTTAAAGGTGTCATTTTATGGACTATGATTAACAAATGGATCCAAAAACAACGTGAAAATTTTGAGAATGTAAATGATTAAATGCGTCATTTTTATCAACAATATTTTTTCATAAAATATTCCAGGGAAAAATATAAGCATGCAAGCCCTTCATCTCTTTCTATCTCATTCAAGAAATATGTTTCATGTTCAACCAACAAATTGCTTTTATTAAAATGATAAAAGGCAAAAGGAAAAATAACTAGTGACTAGAAACAAAGATTAAACTACACTAACAAATTAAAAAGGAAATAATTTATAGATATATTTTATTAGAATAAAGATTGGTGAAGGGGATTTATTCATTGGGTACATATCGAAAAAGAGAAATATGCAGCCTCACATATAAGAATAATAAATCTGTTTTTTTCTTTACAACGAATTTATTGAAAACCAAAATCAGACCTACTGCAAATACTATGCAAAGGAAATAAACTAAATTACTTTATCCTACTCCTATATTACACTATATTGGTTGAAAATGAACTATGTGAAATCATAATGCTAATGTAGCCATCCATGCAACTCCAAACCTGCAATCACATGTTTGTAAAAAATCAGTAGCATAAATTGGAGTGGTAAGAGACCAAAAATAGAAATAATTAAATCATGTAAACCTCTACCCATCATGCGAAAGATGACAATGTTATAATTCATGGGTCACATAGATAAGTAAGATCCCTCCAACCAAGCTTCAATTCTATTATCAAATTTACAGTGAACATCACAAAATTTTTGGTGGGAATTAAAAAATGAATGGCATACCTAATGAGAACCATATATGAAATAAGCATGACTAGTACCTTGGGGAAGAGTCTTAGTGTCGATGTTATCCTCAATTCTAGAGGAGAAAGAAAAATAATAAAACCCTGAAATAACCATCGGTACAAACCAAAGTGCCTCATTGTCTTAACAAGCCTCCCCTAACTCATATTTCAAATAACCAACAACTTGAGATGAATTAATGGGATCAAATAATATGCATGGACTATCATCCACCAATGTATAAGGCATATTATTAATACCATGGTGGAAACCTCTAATATCATCTATTTCATCACATGTATTATCCTTAATCTCAACCAATTGGTTGCTTGAACAACAAGACACTCTATTAATCATAATTGCAGTTGAATCGAAAGAAGACACGATTTGATCTATGTTTGCTACAACAATTCTTTAATCCCATGTAAAAGGTTGATAAGGAATAAAACTAACAAGTTCATGGGAAGAGATATCATCATCTCTATCTTCTACATGTAAATTACCATCATCAAGTACCACAAAAAGGTTTGGCCCTATAGAAATTATTTGAATAGGATCATGGGTGACTTGTTGCATGATCAAACCATCAAAAAGATCAAGATACAAAAAATAATAAGTAGAAAAAGTAAGGAAACAAAATTCCTCTTTTGAAAAAGAAACATTTCCAAAAGGATCCTATTTGAACGGTATCTCTTCTTCCTTAAGTACATTCATTATTGGTTTTAGTTGTGAATCGGTAAGCCCAACACTAAGAACTATTTCACAATCAAGACCTTCTTCCTTAACATTAATCTCCTCTTCTGAGCAAGATGTAAAGTGTTGAACGGTCATGTATTGTATGTCCATATTTTCTTCTTTAGTTGACTAACCAATGTTCTTATTTTTCTCTACTGAGAAGTCTAAACATAAAACATTATCCAAAAAACTTTTTTCTCTACTGATAAGTCTAAACATAAAACATTATCCAAAACACATTCATGTTCATTGTTAGTAGATAAGGATGAAAGTAAATCACAAGAATTTTCAAAGTAGGAGGGTTCAAGAATTGCCTTGGGGAGACAATCCATAGAACGATCTATGATGGAGACCTCAAGAATTTCTTCTTAAATTTCCTTAGTTGGACTAAGAGAAGAATATTTCATAATATAATAACGAACAAAAATGCTAGACTCAATCTACTCAATTCCTGAGGTGGTTATCATATTTTCAAGCACATGACAACTTTATTCAAATCCGTAGAAGGTTTTTGATTCAAATTATTTTGAGAACAAAATAAAGGCATAGATATAACAAGAAAACAAACGTAGATATTGGAACAAACAAAGTAATACAATCAAACTTGGATTCTATTAATGACTATTTTGAATACAAAATACAGTGAAAATATAAAAGACACATGCTAGCAAGAATGGTGGTAGCTTATCTATGAAAATAGAGATGTGACGATTATGCTCATTAGCAAGAAGATAATTAGAAAGAGTACAAAAAGGAATTTTAACATAAAGCATCTATGAGAAAACACTAAACATCCATTAAACTAACCCTAGAAGATGAAACACCAAAAGGTTTGTGGGCCCCGATGTGGTTAGTTGATACATCAACTTACCAGGGGTGTTACTTTTGCATATGATCTTTGTTTGGGGTGCTCGGTATCCTGTTGGAAAGATATAATCGAGAAGTAAACATTCATAATATCCCAATCCATGAATTTGGAATCTATTGGGTGCACGTAAAAAATAATTCCTTTAGGGCCTCAAAACCACCCCAAATGTTTGGGACCCGAAAAATCGTAGAAAAACTACCAAGATGTGGAACCATTCTGAAATAGTGGAACATGTGGGTGGTCACTTTTATCCACCTGAATCCATCCTCCCTCCTTGGGAAGAAATTATCCCCATTTCTTCAAGTTCCTCCATCATATGGGGAAATTTCTGTTGAATTTGACTCCTAGTGAGCCACTTTCCCTGGTGAAGAAACTGCCTTGCTTTGATGACCTAATAGAGTTGGATGTTTTGTTGGAGGGTTCACTTCATATTGGTTTCCATGATCTGATCAATTGTTTATTGTTAAATGTAGTTAGGATTGAGTTATGTAGGGGCTACGTGCTCGGTCTCATCCGAAGTGTCCAAAAGAGGTAGAAAATATGGTCAAAGAAATTCCACATTAAATACTAGGTGCAAACCAAGGAAAGGAGGAATATTATATTCAAAATAATTCTCACCCACAACATTGGTGATGGTGTAAGGCCCATATTGGAGTGGTTGGAGATTTCTATGGGGTCCTATGAGACACGATTTCTTCAAATGCAACCATACCTTATGTCCCACTTGAAACTTGTGTGGTACCCGATGTTGATCATGGCACTGCTTTTACTTGGCATTGGATTTCTGCAAAATTTCATGAACCTATTTTTAAATGTGTTGTATTCGATCAACAAATTTGGCTGCTCGATCAACCTCGGTTTGAGCATGGGAGGACTCTTTCTATGCAATTGCAATGTGTAGAGCTACGTCATTGGGGGCCAATGGTTGGAACCCCAACCATACCTGAAAAAGGGATATGGTCAATAGATATGTGGAGGGATTTTTTGTAGCTATGTTGAACATAAGGAAGGCTCTCATCCCATGTGTGTGGATGTTTGGAATTTTACATCCTTGGAATATGGACAATCATCATGTTGACTACCTCTGTTTTTCCATCAATATGTGGGTGGAAGGAAGACAATTTGTTAATCTTAGTGTCCATCATCGACCATAGGTTGGACCAAAAATTAATCATGAACCTACTATTTCGATCTAAAATGATGGTATGTGGGAGCCATAAATGAACCCAAACATGTTTAAATAAGAGCTTAGTGGTGGCCTCGATTGTTATTCTCTTCTTGTAGGGTGCCAAAATTCCCATCTTAGAGAATCAATCAATGACCACGAAGACATAATCATTCCCATGCTTGGTTGAAGACAGACCGAACATGTAATCCATGGATATGGACTCCCAAGACATATTGGGAGTAGGAATATGGGTGTATATCCCCTATTTCTTGATGGTGGGTTTGGAAATGGCACATATAGTGAAGGATATTATGTACTTGCAAACATCTTATTGAAGCTTTGGCCAATAAAAATGATTTTGTAGTACTGCCACTATTTTTTCCACACTAAAGTGTCATGCCACTCAATTGTAATTATCTTTCCAAATAAGATTTTCACGCTCACTTTAAGGGACACAAAGGTGGATCATATGGCATAGTAGTCCATCCTAGAGATGAAAGTCTAGAACTAGTTTTCTCACACTCAATGTCTGATAGGGAGTAACAAAGTTAGAGTCATTATGCATAAGTGTGGCCACCCGGATGTATCACGCCCACAAGAATTAATAACTGTGGTTAGCACCACAACCGAGGGTTGACTGAGGTAGTCTATGACATTGTTGGTGTTTCCCTTCTTGTACTTGATCTCAAGTGGAATTGGTGTAGGTATGTGGATTTTTTTTATGACAATCATTCTTTAACTTTCCTTGTGTTTGCATGAATTGTAGAGGCTTGTGATAAGTGTGGATGATATTTTCCTTCCCTAGAATGTAATGCTTCCACTATTGACACACCTACAAAATGGATTGCATCTCTTTTTTGTAGGTGGGGTATCTCCAAACAACATCAGATCGTGTTTCACAATGGTAGATCACTGGATGCCCATGCTGAGTGAGGATTGCACATACAACATAATCTGAAGCACATGTGTCGATATCAAATGGTTGTTGTAGGTTTGGTAGAATAAGGAATGGTGTTGAGCAGAGGAGGAATTTCAAATCCTCGAATGCGTTTTTGGGGGGTGTGGCCCAAACAAACTTGGTCTTTGCTCCACCCTTGGTCACTTGGCTTACGACCCAAGCGATATGAGAGAACCCCAACATAAACATGTGGTAGAAGTTGGTGAGAACAAAGAAGCTATGGATCTCGATCAGTGTCTTCAGGGCCAACCAATCATAGATGCATTGGATCTTGGTTGGATCCACGTGCACACCCTTCGCATCCACGATGTATCCCAAATATTGGATTCTTTGCATGCTGAAGGAATGCTTCTCCAAATTGGAATATTACTTGTGTTGTCACAAGGTGTCCAAGACCTACTAAATGTGCTTCAAATGTTCCACCCAGATTTTTCTAAATATGAGGATGTCATCCAGATATACAACTACAAAGGAATTTGTGAATGGCCACAATATGTCATCCATAATCCACATGAATATGGTCAAGGAATTAGTCAAGTCTAAAGGCATGACCAACCACTTGAAGAGACCTTATTTAGACTCGAAATTTGTCTCCAATACATTAGTTTTCTCAATCATCACTTGGTGGTAGCCTGACTTTAGATCAATCTTATTGAAAAATTTATCTCCCTTGAGTTGATCAAGAAGATCATCAATTTGGGGGATGGGGTATCAATTTTTTACTGTGATCTTGCTCAAGGATATGTAATCAATACAAATTCACCATGTTCCATACTTCTTCTATACTAGAACAAATAGTCTCCCACAAGGTGAGGAGATTGGTTTGATGTGTCCCTTCAGAACTAGTTCTTGGATCTGGAATTTGATCTTTTCATTCTCCATAACATAACGCTTGTATATAGGACCATTAGGTAAAGGAGAAATGGGTTTCAAATCGATTGAGTCCTTTACCTGGTAGTGCAAAGGCACCCTAGTAGGTGAGGCAAAGATGTCTTTGTGGTCTTTTATTATCTTGTTTACCTATTGCTACTTTATAGAGAGACATTGTGCAAAGGTTTTGGTGGTTGCAGTGACCTTTCGTTCACCTTCTGACTAGACCATAACGAGGAAAAATATTTTGGTCTAAGAAACCACCTTTCAACACTACTTCCTGGAGATCAAAGATACCGTAGTAGATGGGACTACCTATAATACCCTATAGAGTTGACCTCCCAAAGTAATGATGACACTACGGGGCCTAGATTCATAAAAAACATGACGCTTCCATATATATTGTTTTCCTAAAAGAACATCACAAACTTCAAGGGGGGAAACATCACACAATACCTCATCTTTGAATGGTTTTATGTCATAGTGCAAGCGACATTGTTGGCTAACGCAAATGTCTCATCCATGGCTGAGCCAACCGATGGTGTATGTATGAGGATGTGGAATCGTTGTTAGGTTCAACCTCTTGATGAACTTTGCTGAGATTAAGTTATTTTGGCTATCGTTGTCAACAATGAAATGGAGGGGGGTCCCCTTCACCCACATCTGTGAGTGGAATATGTGTTCCCCTTGTTCAGGCTCCTTTAGTTCCTTTGGTTGGAATTTTTTGGTAGCGATGGTGAAACTGGGTTCTACCTCAATGATTTGTTTTCCCTTATTCAGTTTTGAATTAAAGTCTAAGCTAGCATATGAATTTGAGGCTTTCGTCTCAACCAACAATGAATGTTTGGAATGACATTCATTAGTTTTTTTCTAATGGATGTTTTGGAACTCATACCACTTTCTAGAGTCCTTCTTTGAATTCTCGTTACCCTTCTTTGTTAGTGGATTAGACTAGTTTTCATGGGGCTGGCCATCCTTTCTCTGTCCTTTTATTTGGAAGTTAGGGCCATCTTTACCGTGATTCTGCTACAATGGGTTTGCAGAGCTAAAATATCACTTATTCTTTTTCTTGAACTTTTGCTCGATCTTGACAACAAATCAGTAAGCATATTCTAGTGAGGAGATGTCTAGGAATTCCATATTTGTTTGGATGTACCTATGTAGGATGTTGTAGTACTTCAAGACTAGGTGTCGCTGAGAGTCCCTAATACCCATCTTTGTGTACAAGGTATGGAAGATATTGGTGTACTCTGGCATCATCTAATCTCTCTCATGATGCAGAGTTGTCCATTTCGTGTATTGTTCATCATAGTTTCTAACATGGTATTATTGCTTCTTGAGGGAATCAATAAAATCCACCCAAGTAGGTTTTGGACCAAAAATTGTAGATTAATCTCCAACGTGATTCTCACAGTAATTTTTCCACCAATATCTGACATGGGGAAGAGATTTAAGGAGCGTGAAGGTGATTTTTCACTGTTGGTAAAATCTTGGATAGAGAAATAACCCTGTAGCAGATTTAACCATTTTTTCAGAGCATCTGCGTCTAGTTGGTCTTCAAATAAAGAAATATCAAATTTAAATTGTACCTTGAAGGGTCTCGCACCTCCAAAGTGACTGTTGGTTGAATGTATCATTGTCGTTGTTGGCATCCATCGAAGGATCTGTGAAAAAATATCCATCATCTTGTTCCTCTATTGTGCGAAGGATTCCTCGAGAAACAATTTGATAGGATCTCCTACTCCATTGTCTCTCTTTTCTTCCACCATGGGGAGCCACTTGGGATGGAGAGAGAAGTTGTCCTCAAAATAAATTATCTCGAGAATCAACTCTATATACCCTGACCTTGTCGAGGACATGCACTAAGAAACGACAAGGAGCAGGTTGCTCTCATACCACTTATCCAAATTATTTTGAGAACGAAATGAAGGTGAAGATATAACAAGAAAAAACATGGAGATATTACAAGTAACATATTAATACAGTTAAACTCAGATTTTAATAATTATTATTCATAATATAAAAGACTGTAAAAATGCAAAGCACACAAGCTAGCTTGAATGGTGGTAGCTTATCTTTGAAGATAGAGATGTGACGACTACATTCATTCACAAGAAGTTGATTACAAAGAGGCCAAAAAGGAATTTTAACATAAATTATTAATGAGAAAACCCAAAAAATCCAAAAACATAACCCTAGAAGATGATACACCAAAAGGTTTGTGGGCCCCGATGTGGTTAGTTGATACATCAACTTCCTCGAGGCGTTGTTTTTTCATACGATCTTTGTTTGGGGTGCTCGGTAGCCCGTTGGAAAGGTCTAGCCGAGAAGTACACATTTCGAATAGCCCAATACATGAATTTCGCATCTATTGGAAAATTCCATGTCAAAAAATGTTGTTTAGGGCCTCAAAATAGCCCCGGAAGTTTGGGCCTCGAAAAATTGTAGAAAAATTGCCAATATGTGGAACCATTCTAAATTAGTGGAACATGTGGGTGACCATAAGTATCCACCTGGATCAATTTCCTTCTCCATTTCCTTTGATGATGAAGATATAATCGAATAATGAGAGCTTCACATAACCATCAGATGACTTCAAAGTGTCTCATTATTAGGAGGAAATACTTCTTTTTGTTGTTCTTTAAATTCATAAATGATTGGAATGGAATTCTTTACACAAGAGGTCACCTCATCAAGAGGAAATGTAAGTGAATAAGGATGATCCGAGGTCACATTGACTTCTTCTAAAATGACATTTTTCCCTAATTCATATTCAATAAAGTGAAGAAAGATCCAAATGTATGATGTTCGACCACAATGCTTGTATCCTTCGGATTTTCATGTGAATCTAAATCAACATGTAAGCCAATATAAACACATGATTTATATTTATCAATCACTGGGTAATCTCATTCATCAGAAAGAGAAATTAGATATGGAAACCATTCTGACAAAGGGAATATCAACCACATGAAATCTATTGCAAAGACGTATAAACCTTAAAAAAAAGTCTTCTAAATATTCATATTTTTCTTTCCTAATATTTGGCATTTCTTTGCACAATTCATCACAAACATAACTCTCAAAATCATGCAAATATTTACACAAAAAATGTTCCCATGTGTGAATAGAGGTGGCTAGAAAAGTCTCACCCAACTTTTAACTAAGCCTTCAAAAAGAAGAGTGAACAACCTATATATGACACCTTCATGAGTATTTTTATTAAAAAAACAACTCAAAAGGAACCGAATTATATGTTCATATGTATATGTATCTCCCTCACCATAAAATTTAACTTTTGACAAGATATTAAATATATTTCTAGGAGTAGTACAAGATACAAAACTAGAAATACATCTCCATATAATGGTTAGGGAAGGAACCACTAATAATTAAAAGCATTAACAAGAAATACTCCACATGGTTAGCTTGGAATCTGGCTATCCTTCTAGCGCCATTTTGTTGACACAGGAAAATGCTCCATGCCAACATAAAGGAGGATTTGCCTTTGGTTGGTCCCAATTAGACTAGCTCTCATTTGGTATGGCAATATCCACTGGTATGTGGGCCCGATTTCCACTAACTAAATGGATTTCTCTTTGAATAGACATTTTCTCATTTAATCTAATCTAAATCCTAAATGCAATCATAATCTACTATCGAAATGTAGTCATATTCTAACTTCTAACTAATCATAATCTAACAATAACAAAATCAATTGCAAGCATGTAGTTTTACTAATGGAAACATAAAGAATTCACATTTCTCAATAAGAAACCATACTAGCATACCCATTTGCATATATATGACATTGAATATGTCCTTGCAATTGAATTCATAATTATTTCCTACATAACCATTTGATGAAAATGAAAAATTACTAGCATCTGCAGAAAACAATCAATCAACAATAGTGCACAATTACATGAACAGACCATGAATTAGCTTCCCCTTGTATTCAATCTTTAGAAACAATTCCTCAGATAGAGCTACGAGAAAAATATATCATCTTTCAATTCTGTTATCACTCCAAGAAACCCTTTGTGGTTGCAGACCAAAGGTGCTTGGTAACTTAAGAAATGAATATTTTTGTATTTTGTAAATGTGGATCAATGGGACAACTCAATTCAACTAATGACATTCAAACATCAAAATGATAAACAAATAGACAGTGCTCTCAAAGATTGATTAATC